>PVJS01034685.1:0-21438 GCA_004027185.1 Glis glis
AGCTAATCAACAAATTCAGCAAAGTAGCAGGGTACAAGATAAACCTAAAAAAGTCAGTAGCTTTCATATATGCCAACCATGAATCCACTGAGAAAGAAATCCAGAAAACAATCCCATTCACAATAACTTCAAAACCAATCAAATACCTAGGAATAAACTTAACCAAAGAGGTGAAAGACCTCTACAATGAAAACTATAGCATCCTTATCTTTGATTCCGGCCATCAATAAAGATCCTCCTCAATTTAAAAACTCTCTGGCTGGGCGTGGTGGCGCACCCTTGTAATCCTTGGGAGGCGGAGACCGGAGAATCCGGGTTCGCGGCCAGCCTCAGATCTCTCTCTCCCTGTCTCTCTCTCTCTCTCTCTCTCTCTCTCTCTCTCTTTCTCCTTAGTGAGGCCCTCTGCAACTTCGTGAGACCCGGTTTCAAGATAAAGTATAAAAAATAGGGCCGGGGGCGTAGCGCGGAGGTAGAATGCCCCTGCGTTCAATCCCCAGTAACGCAAAAAAAAAAAAAAAAAACTCTCTGGACCCCTTGTGCAGACGAATACATATTCTTCAAGATCATTTGCTAATATATGTGGAGTAAAATCCTATGATCCTTCTAGTAGAATGTCAGCGGCTCTCAGTGGCCTTAGCTGCTACCATGCCCGGAGACAGGGGATTGGATCAACTGATGTACTCAGCTGTCTGCCCGGTTTGAACTTCTGTCCCTCTGAGATCAGCCTGCCATGCTGTGCTCTTTTCCCCCAATGCTCTTTCCACATTCTTTCCCTGGAGAACTACGAGAGGCAGCCTGGACAATCATCCACACGATGGATGTCAGAGGCTGCTTACACAGGATGCCAACAGATGGCAATATTTTATCATTATTACACAATCCAGAGCCCCTTCATCTGTGCCCTTGGGGAACACAAGGAGTCGGCTCTTTGGTGTAACGCATGTCACCGAAGCTTCACCCCCCATTAACTGCGCTGTTGTTTGTGATTGTTAAGCTGTGTGTCTCGCCGTGTGTCACATTCTTGACTTGGACAAGGGTCCATTAGTAAGTAGCATCGGAGGCCCGTGAGTCATAGAAGGCACCATGCTTGGAAAAATAAACACTGCACGTTCCCTGGCGATTACAGCCACTGGCTGGTGGGGCACTGAATGGAACTGAAGGTCCTTTCTGTGATTCATCAAGGCCTGGTCGGTATCAACGCGCTGGAAGGACATGCTGCTGCAGAGCCGGCTTCCTGTTCACAGACCCGGGCTGAGCACTCACACTGTCCCCGGTGATGGGTAGGACTTGGTCCATGACCATGGCTCAGGGGAACAAGGAGTCGACCTCAGTCACATGTTTCAAAGCTTTCAGGAAACCTTATGAAGTCAACTTCACGATTTCAAATAAAAGATGCTTTTTTGATTTTTAGCTACATTTTCCAAGGACAGGCTACTTGTCTCCCTATCTCTTCCTTCCTCGCCTCATTCTTTCTACTTTGCAAATCATTTCCTCTTTCTTTTTCCCTTTATCTTCATGACCCCTGTCTTTTTCCTTCTTCCCTTCCATCATTCTTCTCTATCTTTTTTTTTTTTTTTTGCGGTACTGGGGATTGAACCCAGGGACATTCTACCTCCAAGCTACACCCCCAGCCCTATTTTTTTTTTACTCTTTATTTTGAAACAGGGTCTCACTAAGTTGCAGAGGGCCTCACTAAGTAGCTGAGGCTGGCCGTGAACCCGGATCCTCCGGTCTCAGCCTCCGAAGTACTGCGATTACAAGCGTGCGCCACCACACCCAACTTCTCCATCTTTTTAGTCTTTCCACATTGTCCTGCCTTCAGGATCTCTGTCTCTTCCCAGCTTTCAATCTCCAAACCTGCAACAGAGGACTCCAGTCCAGGAATGGCATTCTGTGTCTTTGCAGTTGGCACCAAAAGCATCCCACGGTCTTGCCAACACCACCTACCCAAGAAACTGGATTTAAAAAGAGAATTCCCTCCAGCCACCATCTAAGGGAGCCATTGCCAACTTTGTAATTGTATGTCATCGAACGGTTAAAACTGGCCTGAGACTAAAGAAAGTCAGGCAGATAAGCATTCCAGGTTGGGTTTAAGGAATGTTTGGGGAGGGGAGTTTCTCTGTGTACATGCAATTTTGAGACTATTTTGAGTCCTTGGTCCTTATTAGCAATTTGCCTCATTTTCTGTGTGTGCTTCTCTTTTATTACTATACTTTATTTTAAGGAGGGAAACCTGGCTTTTCTTCCAGAAAGGAAGGAGCAGGAGGGCCACAGGCCCTGCTGGGAGCTTGAAGGTGAAGCTGCAGGAATATCTTATAGACAGACCATCTTTCCCTCTTAGCACAGGGTCATGACCAAGTAGCCAAATAACCAAGGGTCAGAGGGGAGAAAGCAGATGGGAGACCATCGACTTGCAGATTCCACACCTACTTCTCAAACCTGTTCCAGAAAACGCTGTTCTGTGAGAGCCCATTTTGCAAACACACTCCACTTGTGTCTTTGGGTTATGAGAAGTGTTTTGTGTGGGGGCATTTGCCATCGCCTAAGGTTTTATTGAATATCCCCCCCTTGTTGTTGTTATAATAATCCATGCTGATATAAACCATGCTCCATAAAATGCCACGATACACATCCACCCGGCGGCACCTTGGGGCGAGCTCAAGCCGAAGCACCTCGGGCAATAAAACCGTGGCCGCCAGCGACACGGCTGCCATTTATTTCCCTGTAATGTGCTTTCTCCCTTTCTCTCTCTAGGCAGATTTGCCTCGTGTTGAAAGGGAACCTCTGGTCAAAAGTCAGCAAGCCAAGTTGTAGAAAGCTTTGATAGTCAGTGAAGTGAATCACGGCTACACAGGGCAGTGGCGTGGACCGAGGAAGCCTCTCGCTGGGCAGACCTCCCTCCAAGAGCAACTTCTAGTCATCAGTCAAAGGGGCCCCCGACGAGCCGTGTGCGGCCCATGGTGCCTGGGTCCCAAGTCGCCCTTTGCCACAGGTATTGCTAAAGCAAATAGCAGACGGTATTTACTGGGTGTTATGCTTTCAATCACATTAATCTAGCCAGTAAAAAAATTTATGACCAATAAAAATTCCACCATGACATGGCTGATTGGAGGGGAGGCTGTGGGATGGAGATCCAAGTCACACCCCTGCCACTAGCTAGACTGTCCCAAATTCTGGAAGGAAGTAGGAGTCGGGAAGAGAAAGACAGAGAGAAAAAAAAAAAAAAAGAAAATCTCTGGGGTTGTTAAAACTAACTCAAGGGTAGATGGATAAAACTCTTAAATCATTTAATAAGCTCTGACTCTGGAGGGTGAATAACCGAACACCTACTTTGAAAAGCTACCTGGGGAACATATGGACGTCCTCTTGCTTCTACTGGCTAATGACCCTGGGTTCCTTCTAGTCCTATGGCTACATGATTATTTGCTCCTAGTAAAGCAAATATTTTTAAATCAGATCAACTTATGAAGGAGCTAGAAAGATGCCCGGGTGGGGACTGTCTCTCTCTGGTTTGGTGCCAACAAGGAATGTAGCTTCACATAGATCTCTCCTGGTTGACGTGGGCATGGTTCACCCAGCTCCAAAGGGCAGTGACTAAGCTCTGTGATTATTTGTGATTCATCCCTTCTTTTCTCAATCCGTGGTGACAGTCTTCAGACTGCCTGGTTCTCAGACAAGCCCTCTCCAAAGCCTACTGCTCCGTGGCTGCTCCCTGGAGTGGGCAGCTGATCCAATTATTCGTTAATGATCACAGACCACACACAGCAATGAGGATGTTATTCTAATGAATTTATATTGGAAGTCCTGCCACTGGGAGTGAGCACCCGATTAGCTAATTGTGGTTCATACTTCAAGTAGCTTATCCAATATCCATTATTCCATTCTTTCTTAGTAATAGAACCCTAGATTTAATCCGCATGGCAAGGCACCCAGCCAAAAGACTTTATTTGCAAACTCCTTTCCTGCTAAGGGTGGCCAGTAAAGTATACTTTGAAATGTGTGCATTGGACTTTTGAGAAAGCCCCTGAAGAGGGAGAAGTTAGGGCCCCCCTAAGTTAGGGCCCTTACCTTTTTTCCCTTCTCAGTTTCCTTCTATTCCCTGCAAAGAGTAAAGATCTGATGTCTAAAACTCTAGTAGCAACCGAGCGTGGTGGCACATGCTTGTAATCCCAGTACTTGAGAGGCTGAGACCGAAGGATTTGGATTCGAGGCCAGCCTCAGCTACTTAGGGAAGCCCTCCACAACTTAGTGAGACCCTGTTTCAAAATGAAGAAGAAAAAAATAGGGCTGGGGGTGTAGCTCGGAGGTAGAATGCTCCTGGGTTCAATCCCCAGTACTGCAAAAATAAATAAATAAATAAATAAGTAAATAAAGTACATAGATAAAATAAAACTCCAGTAGCAATCTTGGAATATGAAATGAGGCTAAGGATGGAAGCCTTGTGCTTCAAGGATGGAAGAAGGAAGAGATAAAAAGAGGGGAAGCCACGTATCCGATGACTTGATCATACAATATGATCTCTAGACTACTTCCCTCCACATTACTTTCACTTAAGAGAAAAAGAAATGGCATTGTTTAAGCTGCTACTGTTTTAAGTCTCCACGCTTGATTGCTAACCAGAGCCCAAGCCTTAGAGATGGAAAAATTCTTTAAGGGAGCCATTTGTGTATAGCCCCCATGTTCAAAAAATGAGCACTCAATCTCCCGGAGAGAAAGACAATCGTATTTTAATATTTTTTTTCCAGTGATAGGCTATTCCCTCCAAAAAGCAGCACTTTACACACAGTATCTTACAGAGGAGACACACTTTAACAGGTTGATTGAAACATGACTGCCAACATGGAGTATTAAACTAGTCATGAATTTTATAATCAGAAAGATCAGAGATATCTGAGATGTCTCTCTCTAGTAAGGTGACATTGGTAGCCGGATGTGGTGGCGCACGCTTGTAATCCCAGTACTTTGGGAGGCGGAGACCAGAGGATCCGGGTTCGCAGGCAGCCTCAGCTCTCTCTCTCTCTCTCTCTCTCTCTCTTTCTCTACCTAGTGAGGCCCTTCGCAACTTCGTGAGACCCGGTTTCAAAATAAAGTATAAAAAATAGGGCTGGGGGTGTAGCACGGAGGTAGAACGCCCCTGGGTTCAATCCCCAGTACCGCAAAAAAAAAGGTGACATTGGATCAATTTACTTAAAATCGACCCCTGAGGTTTATGACTCTACAATGAGTAAAACGATACAACCTGTTGAAAGGATTAACGATGACAAAGTGTCTTTTTAAAATAGACACAACTATTGGGTATGGTGATGAAGGCCTGGAACCCCAGCATTTGGGAGGGTGAGACTCAAGGATCACAGGTTCAAAGCCAGCCTCAGCAAATTAGTGAGACCCTATTTCAAAATAAAACAGGTCTGTGGGGGTAGATCTGGAAGGTAGAATGCCCCTGGGTTCAATCCCAGGTACCCCATACACCAAAACAAAACAAGGCAAACCAAACAAACAAACAAATAAATAAATAAAATAGACACAACCTAGCAGATGCTTACAAAATTCCATTCTCTTCTGTCTTCTACATCTATCTTTGAAATGCTATAGTTTGTGTTTATTTGATTTGTTTCTCTTAATCCATCCTGGTCTACAGGTACAAAAATTCTTCTGTTATTACTCATCCCTGTATCCCCAGTTATATATCCTTACTTTCTCCACAATGTTTTCCTCCCTGTCTCACAATTGAATGGAGACATCAGCATACAAAAATTATAAAGCAACACACACACACACACACAAACAAAAATACACATACCTAGCCTGCCTTCTCTAGGTACATATTTTTCTTAAAAAATATTATTTAGTAAAGTCCAAAGAATAGCCTAAATGATGGAATTAATTTCAAGTCCAACCCTTGATGTTCCTTCAACATCTGTTTTCTGGAAGGCCAAGGTATGTGATTGTCTCTGCTAATTCTGATCGTAGCCTCGCACTATATAGAGATGATCAAATCCTATGGAGAAGTTTCTGAGATCACACACTACTGCTAAATGAAGCAGCACGTTATTGCTATTAATCAAATGTAAACTGCACAACCCAGCACTTGATGGCAAGGTTGAAAACAGGGCCTCAGACAGACCCAGGCACCTACATGCACATGGAAAACTTAATTGATCTCTTGACTAGTTAGTTAATGGTAGGTATCTTATGGGGCTGTTACAAGGATTACATGAGTCAATGCAAGTAGAGAATACAGCCAGATGTATCACATAAAATGATCATTCCAATATTGTTCTTTTTAATCATCGTGAATATTACCCTTGGTATAGGAAACAGTTATGGCCTCTTATTAATACAACATTGAGAATTTCAGTCATCTCTGTCTCCACTTCGCACATACCCAACAAGAGTTCATTTTCAGGACATTAAAAAAAATCTATGTTCTTTGCTTCTTGTCTCCCTGTAAACTTCAAGATTATTTTCTTTAGAAAGAGATGGTACAAGGAGGCAATGAATTGGGGCTCATGAGAAATGCACATAGGTCTCTTTAAAGTAGAATTTGTGAAATGCCATCCATGTAGGCACTATTTTATAGAAGGATATATTATTTCAGTAAACATATGTGGATTTTAAAACCCAGCCCCACTAAACACTAGGTGATCTTGATATGGGAGAGTCATCTAACTTCTCTTACTTTCAGCGACAATACCTGCTTCCCATAGTTTTAGGAAAATTGCATGAACTTAAGAATGCAAATTACCCCAAACCTGTGTGGTGATGCACACTTGTAATCCTAGTACTTAGGAAGGCTGAGACAGGAGGATTGCGGTTTGGCGGCCAGTCTCAGCAACTTAGCGAGTCCCTGTTTTAAGATAAAAAATAAGAAAGATTGGGGTGTAGCTCAGAGGTAGAATGCCCTTGGATTCAATCCCTAGTTCCAAAATTAAATAAATAAACAAATAATAAAATAATGTAAAGTCCCTTGTACAAGGAGCTTGTAACACCAATCACACAAGAGACATTGGAAATCTTTCTTCACTAATATAGTTTTTTTCATTTCTCTGTCCACCAACAAGGTGGATTTTCCTATCAGGAAGAGGTAAAGGGTCTTTTTTGGATGGAGAAATCAGGAATTGGGTGAATTGAGGACCGGAAGGAGAGGGAGAAGGGAAGTAACCAAGAGGTTCTGAAAACACACACACGGAAATATTCGGCTTTGTTTACACTCCTTGTCCGTCCTAATGTGAGTTTCAGCCTGGCACCTTGCTGCTGTCTCGAGGTAAAGCTGGAAACGCCACACCCAGGCCTGGGATCCCAGCACAAGTCACCACCTCTCTCAGTAATAGTCCCCTTAGCCTTTGTGTTTCCTAAACCTCTGACATAGGACGTGATTTGGGGCAACACCCCACATTAACCAAAAGAGTCTATAATAAAGGTTTTCAGCCCTGTGATTTGGGACATTTGAAATCAAGAAACCCCACCTCCGTATCATCCAAGGTAATTTGGAAAATAGGTTTATAGCCTGTTCCAGAGCAAGAAATGAAGGAGAAGAAAGTACTACCTATTTCATCTTCCCCGGGAGTAGAGCGGAAAGGGATGTTAGTCCACTCTTCACACTTTTCTACCAAAGAAAAGTAAATGATGTATAAATATACTGCTGACTGTCCACCCATGTCACACTCAGAAGTCACGGAGAGAGTGGTTCAACTCACACTTTCAACTACTCCTCCGATGGTTCCGAACCCCTAGAGGCCTTTCTGAGCTTGACATGAAAGTCTTTGGACCTGGACACGTCTGATCTGATGCTGCCTAGAATGGCCTGGTCCATTGAGCAACTGGGAAAATTGCCTAAACCCATTTCTGCTGAGGTCTCCAGATTCAAACGCTCATCAGAATTATGACCGCTGTCTTACGATCGCCCTCCAAGAATCCTACATCAACTCTAATGATGGAATGATGACAGAGGTGGTCTATTTAATTCTCACCAACTTCGAAGGACACTAGAGTTGCTTACTTTTTTTTTTTCTTTAGCATAGCTTTGGCCACTATCTCATTCTCCCTATGGTCAATGTAGCCAGAAACCCCAGGCAAAGCGTTGTGTTATTGGTAAGTCGGCGTGATATTGTCTCAGAAATTGTCATTTCCCAAAGCCAAGTCTGTGCTAATCAAAAGGGTCCCTCCTAGCAGGGGAAATTACAATATGTAAAAATATATAAAAATATGTAAATGTATAAATAAATAATATAATAAATATAAATATATAAATAAATATATATATTTCTACATATATATTACTACATATATATTACTATGTATTATTATTATTATTATTATTATTGTAATATGTATTATTATTATTGCCATTAGGTAGAATATGGCAATATTCATTTTGGCTAGAAGGGTCTGGTAAGCCACTTCTCAGGTGACTGGAACTCACCTGAGGTCCCCCATCTGCACTGTGCTCTTCTGAACACCCCTCCAAGTTCAACACAAAGCGAAACATCAACCACAATGCCAGGTGTTCCAAGACTTTGGGGCAAAAATGGTCACATATCACATAGTTCCCATCTGAAATCAGCCAGGTTGGCATGCACTGAAAGGTTTGCAAACTTCAGCGAAACTCTAGACTGCCCTGGTCCCTGTACTGTGTTGGCGGCAGAGGCTTCGCACAGCTGTGGTCCTAATACCCAATTTCGCTTTCTAAGCAGGTCCTTGCTTGGCCGGCACTTTCAGAAGCAGGGCGGAGAAGACAACAAACGTACAGGAAGGAGAAAGGATGGAAGGTGTGAGATAATAAGATTTATATTTCAATTCCTGCAAACATGGTGGTACTCTTAAAGAAAGACAAATTTCTGAAAACTTGGATCCAAACGAACTCGTTGCCCCAAACTATCAATATTATAAAGAATTCTGGGATTTTTCTGTCGAAAATAGCAGTTGCTTTTGCTGCAGCCCGGGATTGTAACCATACATGGGTTGCAGTGCCAGGGAGTCAAGCAGAAGTGTATTTGCCATGAAAAACTATACACAGGGGAAAAGACCCTGGCACTTTCTTTACTACTGGAAATCAATTAATCCCCTAAAGTGCTGGCTTCCATGTAGGCAACATGGCGGTATGTGCCAGGGACTGGATTTGGTTTGGAGAAGCTCAACTGGCTCCCCAAACGCTGTGCTGGGACAGTACCTACAAACTCTCTTTATGCCATTAGTATTAAAACAAAGGTTTTTTTTAGTGCAAAGAAACAGGGCCAAAGGGAAGGGGGGAAATCGGAGGGCAAAGAGAATAAGTTTTCTCCACATTGTTGATCTTTATCATGAAGAATCCTGAATAAGCTCCCTTGTAAGAATGAGCAGATATTATCTTTATTCTTAAGAGGCATCAGTGTGTCCCTGGTATTTTATGGTAGTCTCCTCTAGAGCAGTAGGCTGTGGAAAGTGTTGATCACAAGGAGCCCATGGATGGTTTAGTCGCCAGATAAATACAGGTGTCTCGTATTTGCATTCGCGAAACCTGGCAATGCTAGGTAAGAAGTAGTTATTGAGTTAGGAGATATCTGGAGAAGCAATTGGAAAGAGGAGGGTTGACCCCCAAAGTGTTGGGCTAAGTCCCAAAGATTTTTCTTTTTGTTCTAACATGTATATAATCCTTGATTCTTCCATACTCCTCCTCATCGTGTTGGGCTCATAGTGGATTCCCTAAAAATAGGAATTGATTGACTCATTCATAGATAAAAGAGAAAGGCCGAGATTAAGCCAAAGTAAATAAAGTTTCTGGTTTGAGTGTTTTATTTCAGGGACCAGATTTGGACATATGTTTTACCATTTGGAACACATGCTCTTGGAATTGCAAAATGTAATGCATTTTAAAACTCAAATACCTTTTAAAGCCCCACACTGCTAACTTTCAGGTTATTATTCATGCTTCTATCTTAATGGACTCCACAAATCAATTTTTTTTTGTTTTTCTTGGTGAATATTGCTGATACTTAACAAATGAGTGTCATTTACCACCATGGCCCCCCACTCCCCTACCACCTCCACAGCGTCTCATGGAGCCAAAGCCAAAGCTATAAATATAGAACACCATTGCTAGCGGTCTCCCTTCCCCCTCCTTTTTGCCCCCCACCATGTAATGGATTTCTCTTTCCACAGTGTTAAAAGGATCATTAAATCACTGGGTCACCTATTGATATGAAAGTCTTTCATTTGAAATCCTTAGTTTTTAGCCAATTGCAAAAGAAAAATACAAAAGAGCAAATAAATCAAGGAAAAATTACAGCGGGTTTTTTTTTTTTTTTACGAAGTATGGGTGGAGTGGAAAAAATGATCTTGGCTTAATTACCCACACTTAGTCATAAGATGCAGGAAGCAGAGGTTTTAAAAAGTCCAATTGGGGCTGTGTTTTATACACACACGCACACACACACACACACACACACACACACACACACATTTTTAGGTGTTAATTTCCATCACATCATTCTGCGCTGGGTTACCACGTGAAAAGCTGCTGAATCCTGCCCTTCGTGTGCGATGTTACAGTCACACTCTTTCTTGGAGGACAGCTGTAATGAGATCTTTTTTCTTCTTTTTCTTTTAACTGCACGATCATGGAGGAGAAGCTCTGTACATGTGACAGCTGCTCGAAGTCCAGGTGTATATTGCCCGAAGGAAGAAGAGCAGGGTTCTGGGATAAATCTGGATTTCCTTTCTATCAGTAACTTCTCCTTTTTACCTAATTTGTTGACTCACACAATTACCTGAGCTTTGAATAGCCTACCCCTTATTGGCTCCTGTGTGTCTAAATCCATCCGCACCTTTGATGGTTCAAATCAGTCCTCCTGTCTGATGCACCACTAAATTTCTTCTTCCCTAATGAAACCGTGACCGTACCTGTCATCAATACCTCACACGTGGTCATACACTGTAACATTTGGTTATCTAATTCCTCGTATTTTTTTTTTAAATCGTTCACATGCACGCACCTCTTCCTCCAGGGTACTGAATATTCCCTGTGGACTTCTATCTGGAGGGATTTGGGACCTGTTAACCATCCATATAGGGCTTTGAATATTGTCATTTCAGGACATTGCCAATATGTATTCCTTAGAGAAATTAGTGTTATCACTCCAATCAATTTATTTTAAGTAAAGCAATTCACACCTTAGAATGAAGAGAGAAAAGTCGACTGAGTTTAAAAAAAGACACTGTAGAGAACAGGAGTGTGCATGCGTGTGTTTGTGTGTACGTGCGTGTGAGCGAGTGTGTGTAAAGAGGTCTATTATTGAGCAGTTGGCTCACACCCTCATGAGGGCTGGCAAGCCAAAGTCTGTAGGGCAGGTTGGCAGGGTAGAAATGAAGGCAAACATGGATGGTGCAATCTTGAAATCCACTGGTCTCTCAGTGGGCTGGAAACTCAGGCAGGATTTCTATGTTACAGCCTGGAGGCAGAACTCCTTCTTCTGATTATTTATTTATTTATTTATTTATTTATTTATTTTTATTTTGAAACAGAGTCTTGCTAAGTTGCTGAGGTTGGCCTCAAACCTGTGATCCTCCTGCCTCAACCTCCTGAGTACTGGGCTTACAGGAGTGTGCCACTGTGCCCAGCAACAAGACTGTTGTTATTCAATACAATGAATACCTATAAATGAATGTCATCCCTGTGACAACTAGAAAAGTTTGTTTTTCCTTCAAATATTCTCATTAGGCTAAGCTAGAACACTTTTACAGACATAGAGCATGGGTTGGAGGGAACGCTGGCATCTTGTTGGTCCAAGGAAAAGAGAGCCAGAACCCAAGAAGTACTTTTTTAAAATGGGAAACAGAGCTGGGCGTGGTGGCGCACGCTTGTAATCCCAGTACTTGGGAAGCTGAGACCGGAGGATCCGTGTTCACGGCCAGCCTCAGCTACTTAGTGAGGCCCTCCGCAACCTAGTGAGACCCTGTTTCAAAATAAAGAATAAGCCAGGTGTGGTGACGCACGCTTGTAATCCCAGTACTTGGGAGGCTGAGACCAGAGGATCCAGGTTCGCGGCCAACTTCAGTAGCGAGGCCCTCCGCAACTTAGTGAGACCCTGTTTGAAAATAAAGAATAAAAAAAAAATAGGGCCAGGGGTGTAGCTCAGAGGTAGAATGCCCTTGGGTTCAATCCCCAGTACCACAAAGAAACAAACAAACAAAAAAAAGGGAAACAGATCGTTGCTTTGGAACAAGCCTATGGTAAGTACTCAGCTACAGTGCCCAGTGCAGCACAACGTGGAATTAAACACTGTCTTCCTTCCAGGCCGACAGATTAAATGGATCTGCAATTGCTTGAGCATAGACACAAAGCTTCATAGTTTGAATACCTAACAGTGTTCACATGTTATCGTCTTTGGTCTCCAAACACTAGCACGTTGCTACTGGCTGCGAAGGGACATGTGCTCAGAGTGGCAGAATCTGAATCAATGTGCGGGGGGTGAAGGGTTGGCTCTGCTGCCTGGAGGGATCTGTACCCCTGGAAGCTTGCTAGACTCTCAGGATCCAAGGCTGCATCAAACTTGCATCTTAAGAAGATTCCCCAGGCCGGGCGTGGTGGCACACGCTTATAATCCCAGTACTTGGGAGGCCGAGACTGGAGGAACTGGGTTCGTGGCCAGCCTCAGCTACTTAGTGAGGCCCTCGGCAACTTAGCGAGACCCTGTTTCAAAATAAAGAATAAAAAAATAGGGCTGGGGGTGTAGCTCGGAGGTAAAATGCCCCTGGATTCAATCCCCGGTACCACAGGAAAAAAAAAAAAAAAGAAGATCCCCAGGTGGCTAGCACACTCCCTCAAAACTGAGACGACCTCCTTCAAGTACCTTCAAGAGGATTGTCTTTGGTAGGGGGAATTTCTCAGACCGTTTTTTTTCGTTTAGTCATCTGAGACATTTTCTGCCTTTGAAATCCACACGAATGTCAACTGGCTCATCTCTGCTCTATTTGATCCGTGTTTGGACAGTATTTCACGCTGTTAATGTCCTTTCCATCTCTCCTTGTATTTCTCTTTTCTTAGGTGAGTGGGGAAATCCCCCAAAGGAAGTTCAAATTTCATAGGATTTCGATCAAAATTTCCTGACTACTGTGTGCATGTGGCGTGTGTGTGTGTGTGTGTGTGTGTGTGTGTGTTTAAAGCAGAGTCACTGGAAAGTCTAGGGAAAGATGTGACTAAGAACCAGGCTTTGTGAATTTCACAGATTTAGACTCTATTATTTGGGGCATTGGGGAAAACAGCGGGAATGAAATGTGGCTAATGCGTCAATTTGATCAACCTACTTAGCTGTACTGATGATAAACCCAGTGGTATTTATGACTGACTCTACTAGCTTTTAGCACCAGTAAGCCACAGGCAAAGAGGAAAGAAACGGGGGATGGAGGATAATAGAATATGAGATGATCAAAGGGGGACATAAGGGTTAAAAAAGAATAAAATGAGAGGTAGTCTTGTTTTGCATACCAATATTTGCATGAGGTATAAAAGGATTTTTTTCTAAAAAGAATGTGTTTTAACAGTGACCCTGATCAGTTAACTCTGATATTTGCATTCAGACAGACCAGGACGTGAAATTCACTCGTATGTATTAACTGCTCATTTGTTTACCTCTCTGTCTCCCTGTTAGTTTTTTTCATTGTAAGATGGTGATTATTATACATACAGCTTAGAGTTGATTAAAAAGAGATTATGCATAGAAAGCATACCATCACTGTGAATGGCAAATAATAAGGGCTTAATTAAATGATGGCTTTGTAATTATAACTATACACATGAATATCCTGCCTATGTAATTTAATCTTGATAAATTAATTTATTATAAAGATATATTTCATCCACTTATAAAATGAATGACGTTCGCTTCAGGGAGAGCAATCTGTGTTTATATAGCTCCTGGGATAAGAGCAAGTGCTGATGTTAAAATACCTCTATTATCATGAGTTTTTAGAGCCTGAAAAATTAGTCTTTTTCTTTTTCTGGCAACATAAGTAAATAGGCAACTTGGTATCTCTTATCTAATTGAATGGATTCCTTAATTTAGACAACCCTGTTTCATAAATAGGCAAGGAAAAGATTATTCTCCTAGTTAGTTGTCACAGGTAGGAGAATAAAATGATAATAAAGGGGCAATGAAATTAACATTTGCCATCTATATTTTTAGAGTATCAATAATTTTATACAATAATCTTTTGTATATCACTATAGGACTTGGGGAGACCTCGCCTTAAACACATAGGTTATATTTTCAGTTTGAAAGGATTGTTCTCTGTGTGGGGGGTACTGGAGTTTGAACCCAGGGTCATTCTACCTCCAAGCTATATTCTCAGCCCTTTTTACTTTTTGTTTTGAAACAGGGTCGTGCTGTGTTGCTGAGAGTTTCACTAAGTTGCTGAGACTGGTCTTGAACCCACAATCCTTCTCTGTCAGCTTCCCAAATACTGAGAGTATAGGCATGCCCTTACCATGCCCAGCTGAAAGGATTGTTTATGAGTGATTTTGATCAAGAACATAAACAGAACTGAAAGATGTATTTAAGAAATTGCTCAACAAAGCCAGGCGTGGTGGCACACACTTGTAATCCCAGTGGAAGGCTGAGACCGGAGGATCCGGGTTCGCAGCCAGCCTAAGTACTTAGAGAGGCCTTCCGCAAATTAGTGAGACCCTGTTTTGAAATAAAGAATAAAAAATAGGGCTGGGGGTATAGCTTGGAGGTAGAATGCCCCTGGGTTCAATCCCCAGTGCCAATTAAAACAACAGAAATGACATTGACCTTAATTTCCATAAATGACAGAGAGGGATCGCAGGTTCGCGGCCAGCCTCAGCTACTTAGTGAGGCCCTCTGCAACTTAGTGAGAACCTGTTTCAAAATAAAAAATAAAAAAATAGGACTGGGGGTGTAGCTCGGAGGTAGAATGACCCTGGGTTCAATCCCCGGTACCACAAAAAAAAAAAAAAACAAACAAACAAGAAACTGCTCAACAAAGGGATAATCTCCCAAGGAAGGGACACTGGGGGAATGAGTTTTTCAAAGTAGAAAAAGAGATAAGAATGGTTTCAGTGATTAGAAAACCGTGAATAGTGTTTTCCCAAAGGTCTTAGGCTGCAGAACAGGGTCGCAATTTTGGAAACGCCATGTTGGAATAAGAAGGTGATGATGAAGACACACCTCGCCTTCTTTAGGATTTTGCCGGAAGTTGGTCAAGTGGTTTTGCTGTTGTTTATTGCTGCAATACCCAGAGAAACATGATGTGTATTATTAACCTGACTGCATGTGGAGGCATCAAGAAGGAAACCATCTTTTTCAAAATAGTGTCTTTGTCAAACCAAAGAACCATATTCCAAAGTAAATGATCAAACCACATAAAACGAGTCAACTTTCAAGAATAGAACATGAGGAATCCTCTAGCATTGGTGTTGGGTGATCTACATGACTTAATAAACAAACACAAACAAGTTGAGCTTTTATAGTCTGACGTAGTGTCTTTTCTCTCAGGGTTTTCTGGGCAAATCTCAGCAGGGTCAACAAAGTACTAAGAGCTGTTTCTTTACCCTTGTACTAAGAAGAGTCGTTTTTTAAAAATTTCATGTAAAAAACAAAAATCTGCTTTTTGGTTCAAGTACCTAAGGCCTTCTTAGACCAAGATATCCAGTCACCTTCTCGTAGGATATGTAGGTCTCTGCACAAGGCCAAATACACAGAAAACTTGTGAAAATCCCCCAAACCATCTTACTAAAATTTAAATCAAAATCCCATATTGAAAACGAGGCCAAAGAGTCAAAAGTTATTATTTCAGAGGATTTGGAATGCTCGTATTCTACAAATGAGCAAAACAAGGTAGCCTACTGACGAATATCTTTCTAGCGAATCCTATAAAACGTAGGGTTCACAGGTGTAGGAAATTTAGACTATTATTTTTTTTCCATTCCCTCAGTTTAAAAATTATGGCTTTAATTATATATTGAAATTTTCTTATGTTTAACTAACTTTAAAACTAGAGTCTGTGAATACCAAATTCAAATGCATTTTATTCTCTACACAATTATAACAGCTATAAAGAATTTTGAAGATAAGAAAAATTGGAAGGAGAGTAAAATTTTCAATAAACAGTGACAGAAACAAGCCGGGCGTGGCGGCGCACACTTGTAATCCTGGTACTTGGGAGGCGGAGACAGGAGGATCCAGGTTCGCGGCCAGCCTCAGCTACTTAGTGAGGCCCTCAGCAATTTCGTGAGACCCGGTTTAAAAATAAAGGATAAAAAATATTAGGGCCGGGGGTGTAGCTAGGAGGTAGAATGCCCCTGGGTTCAATCCCCGGTACCGCAAAAAAAAAAAAAGGGACAGAAACAAAAGTGACCATATGCATTTGCTAAAGAAAGTTGTATTTCCAAAGAACAGGTAGACATATATATGAAAAGATAAGGCAAAAACTAAAAAATCCAGTCATTTAATTACAAAATAAAACCTATGACAATATTAGAAGAGATTGCACTGAAGATTTTTCTACTAGAAATAAAAGATCAGTCAGTAGTCTTTTTGATGTTAAGTATGTATTTTTATTCAGCCATTTATTTAATCTAATTTATTTTAAGCAGAGAAACTACATAACGATGGCATTTTGTCAAAAGTAAAAGAGAAACGTAACCTGCCAAAATACCAGAGTCCTGATACAAAAGAGAGACACAAATGGATAATTCAAATATGGGGACATTTAATTTTATAAAAAAAAATTAGTGTCATATATAAGGTTGTGAAAGGTAAGGTCAGTCAGAGTCAAAAGCAAAACAATTTTTCAACAGAAAGCCAAGTTTCAATTTCAATTGAAAATATAGAATTCATTTTATTGTGTATTCAGAGTCTAGAGACGTTGGCCTCGATATTTTTTTTTCTTTCTGAACCCCTAGAAATAATCTATAAAGCCCAAGTGAGTTATTCTTTTTTCTTTCAATGCATTTCAATATAATTTTTTCATGGTTTAATGAAAGAGCTGTACAATTCATACTCCACCCCTTTTCAAGAATGTCTGGCCAAATGCAGCTGTAAATTATAAAATAATGCCCTGTATTCATAAAATGGGTCACATATAAATATAAAAAATATAACCTCTGATCAAATGAGTCTCCCAGAAGTTATAGATTGTTTAAATCACCAAATATACATAGGTATATCTTCAGAAGAATCCCCCAGCTGTGAAAAATGGTATAGATTTTACCCTAATTTATCTCCTTTAAGCAATATAATGGTATCTATATCCTGAAGAATAAGAAATTAAAATAAAGAATACTAAATACAGGAGACCCAAACTGAGACCAGAGGGTGATTTTTTTTAATTTTTGCATTTTTTGCCTTTCTATAAATGATCTTCTGCCCTGGCTTCCACAGAATCGTCTTCATATGTGCCTGCTTTCCTGGTGTAACTATTAATAGTGTTCCTTTCCTTTTCAAAGGGTCTCAGTTTGGATAATAAAAATATATAGTTACCCACCTTTAAGCAATGTATGAGGTATAGGTTAAGAATTCATGAAGTTTAGTCTTTTATTTTTACAAACCAATAACATACTGAGTGAACTGTTAAATATTATTAAATTTGGTATGCAGTGTTCATGTGTGTGTGTGTGTGTGTGTGTGTGCGTGTGTGTGCGTGCACAGGCACATGTGCATACAGATACACACATATGCCAAGCTATAGCTGCTAAAATAAATATGTCTAAATATATCATGTTGCTGCTCATAGGTAGAATTCTTCATAAGAATTTTTTTTTGGAAGACTCTATGTATCATCTGTAAATAACATTCCTAATGCAACTCTGTGTGCTGAATCAAGTGAATCAAGTCACCAGACATTCAAGTGAACGTTTTGTTACTGGATAACCACAATGATCTCCAGTCAGAAACTGCATTACCAAACTCAATATCAATTTTAAATTCAAGCAGCTTTTATTTGGCATAAAAGAACATATACCCTGGAAGCATACACATTTTTATTATGTTGAGACATAATCATTTATTCATTGCCTTTTTCTGAGTTCTTTGAGTACCTAAGGGCACAAACTTCCCCTTCCTAAAAATCTACTACCGTACTTGGGATGTTTTTTAGAGACTCCATTAGATATTTGTGAAATCATACCATAGGGAAAGAAATAAATGGTTCTTTCTCTTTGAGTCTTTACAAACAATTCCAAAGGCAGAATTGGCACACTGGAAAGATAGTCGGCAACTGTTTGGAAGGGAACAATCCTAATATTCATATGCAAACCCTGGTATAAGTATTTTTAAGTCCTATTAATACCAAATCTTAATAAATCCATATCTTATCCCCCCAAGAAAATCACACTTCCTTTCAGGAATGGTTTCAGTTTCATGCAAGAAACTGATCTTGGTTATCTGGGGAACCCAAAATAAGGGGGGGCAGTAGACGTTTTCTACTGAAAATGTGATCCACAGAAGGACAAGGTCCATGTGGCCCACAAGCTTATTAGAATGGGCTCCAACCCAGAGCTACCTAATCCGAACCTGCAGATACCAAGATCCTCAGGCAATTGGTGTACATGTGGGGTTTGAAAAGTGCTGCTTACAACATTGATGGTTTGAGGACTTAGGGTATTCAAGTCAAGACACTGTGCAGGGTGCAGAAGGAGGGCAAGAAAGGGTAGAACAGGGACATAAATCACCAAGTGACTTTATTTTCCCTGGAGGATTGTATAGTCTGGTGAAGTAAGCAGACATATTTAGATCAAACTACAGCAGGTGAAATAAAATGAGAATAAAATTATCTTGTACTTCTATATGGCATAAAGCTAGTGCTAGAATTATCTTATAATTCTATATAGAATAAAATGAGTGCTAAAAATAAGGTACAACTGACAAGTGTCTCCTTTGGAGAAAGACCAGCAGATCAAAAAAATGAAGCAAAGATATTTGGTTTTGTGTTCATGAATACATATACACTTGTGTCCTCTCTCTCTCTCTCTCTCTCTCTCTCTCTCACACACACACACACACACACACACACACACACACACACACACACACTTTTGCCTCCTGCCTTCCGAAAAGGGATTCAACATGACTACAATCTGTATAGTTGCTATTCTCCAGGTAGTTACGTTTCTCCTAATAACGCACTTAAGCTCTGAACAGTGCCCTCATTAGTAACTTGAACATCTTAAGGCTATCCATAGGGGAATAAATCTTAAATGAAAACAACTGCTTTTGACATGCACTGACCTTGTTAACCTTATACCTGGCTCACCGAGCAAATAAATTTCATGTTGTGAATGCCCGGATCAGCCAACAGAACACAGGGTTTTGATGAGATTCAGCTGCTGCTCTTTCTTGTGGTGATACAACGGTGCTGCTGTGAATCTCACTGGTGGAAAAATCAGCTTATCAGGAGGACTTTGGGATATAGAAAGAGAGAGCATAATGTCCCCGGGCCAGAGTTCTCAGATTAATCAACAGAGAATATTTCATTAACAAAAATAATTTGGTTAGACTTAGAAAACACTGTCTAAGATTTCTACCTGTGTCTGCCAGAATTGTGAGCCCCAATGTCTTGTTTAACAATAACATCTGATTATATCCTTATTGAAAATCGGGTACGCTGAAAAAACACCATGGAGTCATTTGCAAACTTTTGATCTTAAAATGCCCATTAAAAAGTTCGAACCAAGCCGGGCTTGGTGGTGCACACTTGTAATCCCAGTGTTTGGGAGGCTGAGACAGGGGGATCACAGGTTTGCAGCCAGCCACAACTACTTATGAGGCCCTCCACAACTTAGTGAGACCCTGTTTCAAAATAAAGAATAAAAAATAGGTTGGTGGTATAGCTCAGAGGTAGAATGCCCCTGGGTTCAATCCCCAGTACCACAAAAAAAAAAAAAGAAAGTGAAAAGTTCCAACCAAGCTGGGCGTGGTGGCTCACACTTGTAATCCCAGTACTTGGGAGGCTGAGATAGGAGGATCTCAGGTTCACGGCCAGCCTTAGCTACTTAGTGAGGCCCTCTGCAATTTAGTGAGACCCTGTTTCAAAATAAAGAATAAAATATAGGGCTGGGGATATAACTCGGATGTAGAATGATCCTGGGTTCAATCCCTGATATAGCAAAAAAAAAAGTTCAAACCAGACAAATCTTGCATATGGACTTGATTATGATATGTGCTTTATACATTTTATACTATTTCAGAAAAAATAAACCAATTCAGCAAATACTTAGTCCCCTGTCCATACGACCTGTACGACTCTGCATTGTGTATTTGAAGTCATCTATTTCTCTCTGGGAAAACTTTTCTGGATTCTGCATTGTGTATTTGAAATCATCTATGACGTCTCTCTGGGAAAACTTTTCTGGATTCGGCATTGTGTATTTGAAATCATCTATGATGTCTCTCTGGGAAAACTTTTCTGGATTCTGCATTGTGTATTTGAAATCATCTATGACGTCTCTCTGGGAAAACTTTTCTGGATTCTGCATTGTGTATTTGAAATCATCTATGACGTCTCTCTGGGAAAACTTTTCTGGATTCGGCATTGTGTATTTGAAATCATCTATGACGTCTCTCTGGGAAAACTTTTCTGGATTCTGCATTGTGTATTTGAAATCATCTATGACGTCTCTCTGGGAAAACTTTTCTGGATTCCCACTTTCAGGAGAGTCAATAATCCTATCCTGTCTGTTACCACCTTGTTTCCATAGTGATTAATGGGACTGGGCTGAGGCTGTGCTGTAAGAATTCCCTTCTTTGCTCCTGACAACTACTACATTATGAACTCCTTGTATCAAGGGCAGCATTTTGTACATTTTGCTTCCTGGTATGGTATTTCTGCATCAAAAGTCCTTGGAACTATTAACTGAAGGAATTAATAATAGGTGGACATACATAATTCAAATATAAGTTAGTTGGCTACTTTGATCATTCATGTGAACCATCCTGGGCTTGTCTTAACAATACTTCCTGGGAATGAGAAAGGCATAGTCAAAATTAGCAATAAAAAAGTCACAAAAATGAAAATATACATTTCTATTTCTTACCTGAAGAAGTCTATTTAATAAAATATGTCACCTAAGATCCATGTGGATATATTTTCCTATTTGCATTGCAAAGTTTAATCTTCCCTGTAAAGTAAACCTGACCCTTCTGGTAGTATTGAAATAGACTCTCCCAGCTTCTAGCTACCGTAAGTATTAGAATCATTCTCTGCTAGAACTCTATCATGAGCATCTTACTAGAGTCCTAAATGCTCCTTAAAATATGCATATGATACTGAAGTATTTACAAGTGAGATATGGAGATGACTGAAATTAGCTCCAAAATTCTTCAGTGAAAAATTAATTTAAAAAATTCATGGAATCACCCTTTTTTTTTTTTTTGCGGTACCGGGGATTGAACCCAGGGGCATTCTACCTCCGCGCTACACCCCCAGCCCTATTTTTTATACTTT
>PVJS01034686.1:0-20000 GCA_004027185.1 Glis glis
AAAGAAAGAAAGAAAGAAAAGAAAAGAAAAAAGGAAAACAGTCTGGGCATAGTGATGCACCCCTGTAATCCCAGGCCCTCTGAAACATAGTGGGACCCTGTCTCAAAATAAAAAAAAATTCAAAGGGCTAAGGGTGTAACTTGGAGGTAGCATGCCCCTGGGTTCAATCCTTAGGACCAAAAAAGAAAAACAAAAAACCAACATCTGGTTCAATTCCTTGCCTTCTGGTAGTTTTGTTTGTTTTGTGGTACTGGGGATTGGACTCAGGGGTGTTCTACCTCCAAGTTACACCTCCAGTCCTATTTTATTTTTCACTTTGAAACAGGGCCTCACTAAGTTGCTGAGACTGGCCTCAAACCTGGGATCCTCCTGTCTCAGCCTCCCAAGTACTAGGATTACAGGCATGCAGCACCACACCTGGTTTTGTTTTGTTTTGTTTTTTAGATAGTGTCTCACTATGTTGCCCAGGTCTTGAACTCATGGACTCAAGCAATTCTCCTGCCTCAGCCTCCCAAGCAGCTGGGATTATAGGTGAGCACTACCATGCTTAGCAAATTTGAGCTCTTAAAACAGAAAAGCAGCGAGGGCTTGTCTATATACCCCTTGAAGACTAGTGCCCTTTGGGATGGGGGGGTGTCTGGGGAAGGGGGTCAACAAGCACTTCAAAGCCTCAGGGAAACACAGCGTTTCAAAGGTGTGATATAAACTGGATGTGGTGGTGCACGCTTGTAATCCCAGTACTTGGGAGGCTGAGACAGGAGGCTCGTAGGTTCGCGGCCAGCCTCAGCAACTTAGTGAGGACCTCTACAACTTAGTGAGACCCTGTTTCAAACTAAAATATAAAATAGGGCTGGGGGTATAGCTCAGAGGTAGAACGCCTCTAGGTTTAATCCCCAATACTAAAAAAATAAAAGTTGTGATACAATCTTTCCGTAGAGCCAAGGTCTCCTCCGACCCAGGGCAGCCCCAAGTAGGGGGAGACCCTGCTTGGGGAGAAGTGAAGACTCCACAGCCTCTGCCGGCTGCCCAGGTCCCTGGTGGTGGAGGTAGGGGACAAAATTAGTGCCACTATGCAAAGCAACAGGAAAGCGAGGCTCCAGCTCAGTGGAGGCAGATGCCAAACAAGCCAGCTCCCTCTGGCAGCCCCAGACCTCGGCCTGGCCTGGCCCCAAGTGGGCCCGGCTGAGGGACGGGGCGACTGACCTGAAGTTCCAGGTGTGCGTGCCTTACCCACCCCCTACCCTGCCTGGAGCTCTAGGGTGGATTTGCTAAAAATTAGTGTTTCTCAAGCAGGGCATGGTGGCACACGTCTGTAATCCCAGCTCTTGGAATGCTGAGAAAGGAGGATTGCAAGTTTGAGGCCAGCCTCAGCAAGTTAGCAAACTTGCAACAACCTAGTGAGACCCTGTTTCAAAACAAAAAAATAAGAAGGGCTGGAGTAAGCCGGGCGTGGTGGTGCATGTTTGTAATCCCAGTATTTGGGAGGCTGAGCCAGGAGGATCCAGTATCATCAATGATACAGAAGCTACAAGTACACAGATTATGAAGATCTGAATTTTGACTCTTATATGATTCCTACGACTGATTTAAAACTGGTTCACAGCCAGTCTCAGGAACTTGTGAGGCCCTCTGCAACTTAGTGAGACCCTGTTGCAAAATAAAGAATAAAATGGGGCTGGGGGTGTAGCTCAGAGGTAGAATGCCCCTGGGTTCAATCCCCAGTACCACACAAATAAATAAATAAATAAATAAATAAATAAATAATAAATAAATAAATAAATAAAAAGGGCTGGGGTGTGGCTGAGAGATAGAATGCCCCTGTTTTTAATCCCTAGTATCACAAAGAAAAAAAAAATGTGATTCTCTCTCTTCCACATACCAGCTGTGGTTCTCCAGGTAAACCCACAGCTCCCTTGGGGTAGGGATTTGCCTGCCTGAATCCAGAGCATGAAGGGTAGAGAAGTGTTTTGGGGATCCCCCCCCCAGGTCAACAGGAAGTGGGACACAGCCTGGCTTGGGAGGGAGGCTGTGCACACAGCAGGTGAGTTGCACTTGACTGCCCAGCTGGGAGCTGCTCCCATTTCTCCCAAGCTATGGATTGGGCCTTAATTTGTAGAGCCCTAGGGACCATTGTGTGGGGACGCTGGAGCCTCAGATGTGATTCTGGGAAAGTCTGAAGGGGTCAACTAATTAAGGACCCTCAAACTTCACCACATTAAGCTTCCCTCTTTAGGAATCTCTTGATGACTCTGGGTTAATTTATTTATTTTATTTTATTTTGGTATCAGGGATTGAACAAAGGGGCATTCTACCTCCAGAGCTAGATGGCCGAGAATCTCACTACGTTGCTGAGGCTGTCCTCAAACTTGTGATCCTCCTGTCTTAGCCTCCAAGTACTGGGATTACAGGCATGTGGCACAATGCCTGGCTCTATTTGTGTGTGTGTGTGTGTGTGTGTGTGTGTGTGTGTGTGTGTGACTGGGGATTGAACCCAGGGGCATTCTACCTCTGAGCTACACCCCCAGCCCTATTTTTTATTCTTTATTTTGAAACAGGGTCTCACTAAATAGCTGAGTTTTTATTCAGCTACTTAGGAAGGACCTGTGTGTGTACCACCACACCCGGTGACTTTTTCTTTTAAACTCAACCCAGAGTCAGATGTGGTGGTGCACACCTATAATCCCAGTACTTAGGCTGAGATAGGGTTGAGGTCAGCCTCGGCAACTTGGAGAGGCTCTCAGCAACCTAGCGAGACTCTTGTTTCCAAATAAAAAGTAATTTGGGCTTGGGGTGTAGCTCAGAGGCAGAATGCCCCTGGGTCCAATCTCCAGTACTGCCGAAGGAAAAAAAAAAAAGGCTGGGCATGGTGGCACACACTTGCAATCCCAGTACTTGGGAGGCTGAGACAGGAGGATCCAGGTTTGTGGCCAGCCTCAACTACTTAGTGAGGCCCTCCGCAACTTAGTAAGACCCTGTTTCAAAATAAAGAATAAAAAATAGGGCTGGGGGTGGAGCTCAGAGGTAGACTGCCCCTGGGTTCAATCCCCAGTACCTAAAAAAAAAAAAAAAAGAAAAGAAAGAAAAAAAAGTCCCAGTCTGGTATTGTGGTGCCAGTCTGTAATCCCAGGATTTGAGAGGTTGAGACAGGAGGATCCCTGGTTCCAGGCCAGCGTGCTGTAATTTATTGAGGCCCTGTTTCAAAATAAAAAAATAAAATAGGACTGGGGGTATAGATCAGAGGTAGAACATCTCTGGGTTTACTCCCTAGTACCCCCCAACATACACCAGAAAAAGAAGAAAGAAGAGGAGGAGGAGGAGGAAGAGGAAGAGGAGGAGGAAGAGGGCCCCAGGCTTGGTGGGGGTGGGTAGGGAGTGTTGAAGAGGCAGGGACTCCTACCCTCAGGGAGCTTCCAGTCTAACTGGACCCAAGGCCGCATGAGCATTCCAGGTAGTAGCTGGACCACAGCGGCAAAGGCGCGTCTGAACAGGGCTTGGGCAGCACCTGGGGCGCTTTGGGAGGGCTTCCTGTAAGTGGAGGACCTTGAAGGACAGTAGGGTTGGGATAGGTGGGGGAGGACAATCCTTCAGGGCTGAGATCCTGGTGCTGTAGAGCAGCCGGGATGCCACTGCCATGGTGGGCTCTGGAGCGCAGGCAGAGGACTTCCCTGCTGTGGAAGGACCTGCTGGACACCCCTCTCCCCGGTTGCTCCAGGCCCAGCTACGGCCAGGGGGTGAGAGAACAGAGCGATGTGACTACAGGCCCCACCTTCATGGGAAGGTGACCATGGCAGGACCCCTCCACAGCTTCACTGGCCCACAGGTGCCACACGCAGATGCCACAGCTGCCCACAGAGCCATGCTCATCCACCCCCATGAGATGCCACATGCCTGTGTGGGTTGTCAGACACACTGTTTATTCCATGGGAGGGTGGGCTCCAGGTAAGGTGCCCCGGGATGGGAGAGGCTGGGAGAGAGGAGCAAAGTTCTCACTGGCCCCTCTGGGGCCTCTGGGACCACGGCTCTTCCCGTCCTCTCCAGGAGGCCGGTCTGCTCTGAGTCCATTTGCAGGTTCCAACAAGTCTCTGCATCTCCAAACATGGGGATGGATCCTGCATAGCACCCCCAGAAGGCTGGGTCCAGTCTATCCCCGAGAACCCTCCTCCAGGTCACTGCCCGGCTGTCCTTCTACTCCAGGCCCTTTGGCGAGAGCTGGGGACCAGGGGCTGGAGGAGGAGGCGGCTCCAACGGGCCAGCTTCGGAGGCCAGCTGGGGATCCAGGGAGGAGGGATGGGCCGAGCCGGGCCGCTCTGGAGCAGTCTTGGTGAGGCCCAGGCACCGTGCTGGGGCGCGGGAGCCGGCTCTCACTCCTGGGCTGGGTGCTCCCCCACAGACCACTTCACCTCGCCTGTCCGCAGAGTCACTATGTCCTCGTAGGTGGCCGTCTGATCAATGTTCAGGCCCTGGAGATATAAATGGAGCTCAGGCCTGGGCACATTCTGACCACACCAACAGGTGGCGGCCATTGACCCTTGGGTTCAGAGCTGATGGGTCACCCTGTTCCTTACCTCATAGGTGTGGTCTTCCTCCATTCCGGCCTTGCTGTCATCCTGGGGGTGGGGCGGAGGGTGGGATCAGAGTGTTAGAGTCCCCCAGCCCCATCCTCTGCTGGGCCAGGCTGAGGAGGGTGAGGGACATGGGCCTGGGTGGGGAAGGGGAGGGGAATGGGGCGCACTCTCCTGGGAAAACTGAATGAGTGGACGGGGGGGGGGGCGGTGGGCAGGCCCCAGGGCTGGGCCGGACCGAGAGGACAGAATAGGGGCTGGGGAGATGGAGATTTTGCCCATGCCCAGCCTGTCTTTTGGCCACCTTCCCGGCCCCTCTCGGCTCCCCCAACCCCTGGGGTCACCTTGTCCAGTAGCAGGAAGATGGGCACGATGATGAAGAGGAAGATGAGGAGGGTCTGGATCATGATGATGCCGTCTTTCAGTGTGTTCCGCCGCTTCAACTGCTCAAAGGTGCTGAACCCTGGGAGGAGGAGGCGGTGGGGCTGTGAGGCTGGGCAGGGGTTCGCTCTCTCTCTCTCTTTTTTTTCTTTTTTGGTGGTCCTGGGGATTGAACCCAGGGGCATTCTCTCTGGGCTACACCCCACACACACACACACACTTTTTATTTAGTTATTTTAAAACAAGGTCTCATTCAGTTTCTGAGGTTGGTCTCTAACCTGCAATCCTCCTGTCCCAAATCTCTGGGATTACAGGTGTTCACTCCTACTCTTGGCTAAAATGTGTGTGTGTGTGTGTGTGTGTGTGTGTGCGCGCGCGCGTGCGCACACATGCGTGTGTGTCCAGGGGCATTTTACCTCTGAGCTATATTTCCAGCCCTATTTTATTTTTTATTTTGAAACGGTCTCATTAAGTTTCAGAGGGCCTTGCTAAATTGCTGAGGCTGGCTGTGAACCTGCCATCCTCCTGTCTCAGCTTCCCTAATACTGAGATTACAGGGGTGTGCCACTGCGCCTGGCTTAAAATTATTTTTATTTGTTTGGTGATGCTGGGAATTGAATCCCTAAGCTACATCCCCAGCCTTATTTTATTTCTTATTTGGAAACAGGGTCTTCCTAAATTGCTGAGAGCCTTGCAAAATTGTGGAGGCTGGTTTGGAACCTGCGATCCTCCTGTCTCAGCCTCCCAAGTGCTGGGATTACAGGTGTCCTAAAATTAATTTTTAATTTTTGTTTTGTTGCAGTACTGGGGATTGAACTCAGGCTAGGCAAGCATTCTACCACTGAGCTATATATCCTCAGCCCTTTTAATTTTGAAATAGGGGCTTGCTGGATTACTTTGAATTGGTCTTAAACCTGCGATCCTTCTGTCTCAGCCTCCCAAACATTGGGATCCCAGGCGTGCACCATTGCACCCAGCTACAGGGTGGAGGGCTCTCCCATGAGCTTACTGTGGTGGCTGTCCTGCATGCTCTAGGTCCATGGCCACCCTCACGGGCAGCAGCTCTCCCCTGGTGGTAGGCTGGGCTGGGGATGGCTATGGGAACACCCCTGCTTCCCAACACACACCCAAGACTAGCAGCTCTGTGCCACAGCCCCAGAAGACATTTGGGGAGCCCTGGATGGTGCAATTCTGCTGGCAGAAGTAGATGCCGTTGTCCTCAAACTGGATCCCTCGGATGGTGAGGGTGTAGACGGAGCCGTTCTGGGTCTGCAGGATGTGGTGGTCCTGATTTAGGGGCAGCTTCAGGGGCTCCTGGTCTGTCTTCTGCTTCCGGAACCAGGTCACGTTGCTGGAGAGGCTCGAACTGTCCGCGTAGCACTGCATTCTCACCTCGGAGCCCCGTTTCCTGGCCACGAAACGTGGGTGCTGCGTGATCCTGGAGCAAGTGCTTCCTGTGGATGTCAAGGTCAGGCTTAAAATCCTCCTGGGCATGTTCCTAACTTGACAGTAAGTCCCCTTGCCGGGGACCCTGGCTCAGTCTGTCTCATCTGTCCTTGCTTCTCAGGGTGTGGGGCGGTCAGGAGGCAGAGGTGTGGGGGAGTTGGGCCATGTGAGAGGCCCCACACCAAGCCACGGGACCCCGCCTCTTTCTGACCCACTTGAGTTTCCATTAAAAGGGCTTTGGGACTTCCAGTTTCTTTCTGTGTCCCTTACAACAGCCAGACCCAAGGCCTGGAGGCCCACAGGATCGCCTGCGGCCTGGCCCTGTGCTTCCAGCCCTCCTCCCCCTGGACCGCCTGCCCCTGCCTGAAATTCTCAAGGGCTCCCCAGTTACCCCAGGAGATCAAGGGCAAATCCTTAGCCTGCCACAGGAGGCCCTCCTCCATCACCCCCCACTCCCCCATGGACCTACTCCACTCGGATTCCTGAATCCTCAGCTCCGATGCTCTCCCCCCAGCTCTGAGGAGCCCCCTGGGAATCCTGAGCCCCTCACACAGCAAACACTGCCCTGATGGGCTCATTCCCAAGCTGAGCCAGACTCCCCAGCTAGACGACCCTGGCCTGAAGCCTGGATGGAACCTCCCGGGGCTCCCCTGCTCTGGACCTGGAGTTAGCCTGGCCGTTCAGTGGCCAGAACTGGAGCAAGCTGGTCTGATGACAGCCGGACGGGGTGGGGCCTCAGAGGGGGACCCTCAGGGGGCTGGAGATGGGGGTTCTGGATGGGGAGACCCAGGCAAGGATGTACAAGGGGCAGTCCCCGACATACTTGCCCACAGAAGGGGTGGGCGAGGTGACCGACCTTGGGCATTCTGGTACGTGTCCTTTGTTTTGCTTGCTGGCACCAGCTCACCTGCGGGGTGGGAGAATGTGGGCGGGGCCGGGTCAGGCCTCTGCACCCTCAGTTGGCCGCCCCACCCCTGTACCCTCTGCATTCCCAGAGTCACGTCCTCTCTCTGGACACAGCTTCCAGGCCCTCTCCTCTCTCTGCCCCTGTGCTGGGGAGATGCAGCTGGGGAAGGGCACCATAGGTGGAGAGCTGTGTCCCCATTTCCCCTTCTCCCCTGACTCTTGGGGTAACCTTGAGCAGGCGACAGGATGAGACAGTAGAGAAGTCAGGTTCAGAAGTCTTTCCCATCTTCCAGAGGAGGAGGAAACCATTTCTAGAACTTTCATCTCCTGGGGTCTGGTTGGGACCGCCTCTCCCCTGCCTCCCACCATGCGGTGCCCTCAGGGGTTTAGGGGTGAGCCACACGCTGCCCCCCTTCTCCTCCCAGGACCAGTGTTGCATGGTCATAGCTGCCAAGTTTGCCCCTTGCACCTAGCTCAGCACCCTCCAGGCAGGAGAGGGCCTGGGGCAGCAGACCCGAAGCCCACAGATCCGGGTCCGGGGTAGGTGGAGGGAGACAGGAGGCAGAAAGTGTGAGATTCAGGAAGGGGCTGAGACAGCAGGAGATGAGCAAAGCCAGCACCATTAGGACGCACCTGAGAACAGTAGCAACAGCAGCAGCAGCGGGGTGCCAGGCACGGGAGTCAGCTCCAGCCCGGCCATGGTTGCCGCTCCGAGCCCGGGGCCACCACGTCCGAGGCTCTTGGGGGAAAACGTGTAACTGCCCGGGCTGCAGCCTGCCCTCTCCCCGCCTCTTCCCCTCCAGGCCCCTTCCTGCCATGCAAATGGGGACCCAAGGGAGGCAGCAGCTCTCCTGGGACCCTGGGGGAGGGCGGGCGCCGTCAGCTGGGCCGCTGCGGCTGAAGGTCCCTGGCTTGGGCAGCAGTGCTGGGGGTCTCGGCAGAAGCCCTGAGAGGGGGCTTCTGAGTCTTCTGGGGACAGCCTGTGCTTCCCTCCCTGTGTCCCCATCCCACTGGTGGTCACCCCCTGGGCCTGCCCACTTCCCCCTGCAGCCTGGGAGGGCACCCTGCGTGTCTTCGCTCCCAGGCACTTAGCTAAACACACACGAATGAATCCGAGCCCGGGTCCTGTGAATGATCAGCATGGCCCCTCTGCCCTTGACCACCTTCACCCCGGGGGAAGAGGAGCAAGAACAGCGTAGGAGCCAGGCTGACCCAGAGGGCCCCGGAGCACAGCCCCTTGTCTGGTGTACAGGTGGCCATGTTGGAAGTCAAGCCTGTGGAGGAAGGGAGCCACAGAGGTTCTTGAGCAAGAACAGGTCAAATGTGGCAGCCATTTAAGAGAAGAGCTGGTCCAGGCCCTGGTGACGGCCTCTCTTCCTCGTGTTTGCTGTGGGCTGCCAAAGTGGGAGGGCTTAGGTAGAGATGGCTTAGAGAAAGCCCACCACTTAACAGTCAGGGGCTTCTCCAGGGGGTTCTGCTGGTCTGTGGGGGCCATGGAGTGTTGTCTGTAGCTCCAGGGGGTCTTGGGCAGGGGCCAGGGGCCAGTGTAGGGGTGCCCTCAGGTTCTGAAAGCAAAAGGCCCTTGGCTCTCCCCTGTCAGTCAGCAGGGCGGTGGATGAAGCCACAGCATTCGGGGGTTCATGTAAGCTCAGCCTTGTGTCCCTGCCCCAGGGTTCCACCCAACCCTGGCTCCCAGGGGGATGTCCTGGTGCAGTGCGCAACCTGCACAGCTGCACATGTAGGCTTGCAAACCTCAGCCCGAGGCCAAGCCCTGAGTTCTGTCTTCTGGCAGCTTCTTTCTCCCTTTCCTTTCCTCACTTGTTCTCCTTCCTTGAACCCCAGAAAAAGACAGATACTAAATCCTCGGTGCCCTCTGTCCACATCTCACTGTCCCATCTTATGACCCTCCGTTTCTCAAGTGGCCTTTTTCAGAGGGTCCTTCTGCAGGGTTTAGGGAGCTGCGGACCCTCCTCCCAGGGCAGGGTTGGAATGCGGGGGATCTGGGCACCCCCACCTCTATCCTGGGCCTGGGCCTCCCCTGGCAGGGTGGGGGCCACGGCTAAGGGGCACAGACCAGAATCTGAGCGATGGGAGGCGGGGGCAGGAGGGTTACGTTTGTATGCGAGGGACAGCTCGTTCCAGGTAGTCCCAATAGTCTTACTTATTTCCAGATGTTCCAAATGAAAAAACATTTCTCTGAAAAGGTGTCAGATGTTCAGCTCAGAACAAACAGCCCGGGAATCAGAACATCCCCTGAGGTCAGCGATGGGGACCACGGGCCCCGTGTTGGTGGGGCGGGGTGGCGGTGGAGAGAGACCAGCCCAGAGAGTGGCACAAAATCCAGGGGTCTCCCTGGAGCAAACGGTCCCCTGAGCCTCTGGCGATGGAGGCCTTGCCTGGCTTTGGGGCTAGTGTTCCCCAAAGTTGGGGGAGGCCTGGGGTACATTACATATGAGTGTGTGGGTGTGCACTCTCACATGCGGTGCCTGGGGTATATGGTGAGGGGTGCCGGTCCTGGGGCCCGTGACTGGGGGGGTCATGGAGTTGGGGGGACAGCTAGCTAGCATCCTCCAAACTCACAAACATCGACACCCGCGCGGCAGGGAGGCAGATGTGTCCTCTGGACTTCATCCCCATTCATGCCAAGCCGGGAGTCACTTTCAGGAGGGGTGGGGCCCCCGCCACCTGCAGGGTTATTTGTCACAGTTGGGGCCATGCTGTTCCCTCGCTCATGACAACAGCACTGAGCCCTGTCCTGGGCTCGTGACGCCCTTCCCTTCCCAGAACAGGAGACCTCGTAAGCCCACCCCCGCCTCTGCCCCCAACTGTCCTGGGCTGTACACCCTGACATCTGCCAGCAGTCCCCCCCCCCCCCCCCCCGCCACCTTTCCAGGAAGACAGCATCAAAACAAGAGACAGGGAGACTGGGGACAAGGAGCTCAGGGGCTGGAGAAACAAGAAGGCAGGGACTCCAGCCCCCCCCCCAAGGATGGGAGGGGAAGGAAGAGCTCAGGTGTCTCCCTGCCCCACCCCACCCGGCATCCTGGGCCTGTAGGCCCCCATTACCAGGAGGAGGTCACTGCTAAGGACATGGGTTCAAATCCTGACCCTGAGAGCGCCAGCCAGAGGTCTGGTGGTTCTCGATGGTCCCTTACCTGGGAGCACTTAGAAATGTGCCAGGGCAATTGTGATCACAGTGGGCACCCCTGGCATTCATTGGCCAGGGCCATGAAGGCCCCAGATGGGAGGGACCATGACCCACAAAGCAAAGGGTTTTCCTGGTAATACACCCCAGGTGGGACTCGTCCATTCTTAACCCCTCTGAGACCAAGGGTCCTCACCTGTGTAAAATAGAAATAGGAGCATGTTCTTTTACAGGGGGCTGTGCACACCAAAGGCCGTCCTGTGCCCTTGGCGAGGTAGGAGCACCCCACCCTCAGGATGGGAGGGCAGCCCCGACAGCGGAGGGGGAGGGGAGCCGTGAGCACCAGCCCATATTATCTGTTTCCCACCCAGTTTTTTGAGTCTTTTCTTCCTCCAGTCAAGGCTCAAGGGACAAGTAGGTCAGGGTCCTGAAATTTTCCTGTCCTCGGGCCCAGAGAGGTCTGGAGAAACTCGAGGTGAGAAGGAGCCCCCTCCCCAGGGAGGGAGGTCAGCACCCTATGGGGCTCAGAGAACCCCGCAGGGATGCTTGACCCCCCACCCAATAGGCAAAGAGAACTGCGAGGTGGGAAGGGACACAGGGACAATCGAGTGACACCTTGGGGCAGCTGGTGGGCCAAGGCCCATGAGCACCCCTCACCCCCATGCTGTGTCACCTCAGGACCCAGGAAAACGGGGTGCAGAAACCCTAAAAAGGAGCGTTTATTAGCTTAAAGGAACTCAGCTCTGGGAGTCAGAGGTTGTTATAGAAAATAAAATTACATGTCACCCACTGGGCTGGTGGGCTGAGTTTGCTAGGTAAGAATACTCTGACTGGAACCGGGCAAGGCGGCGCACACCTGTAATCCCAGTATTTGGGAGGCTGAGACAGGAGGACTGCAGGTTCGAGGCTAGCCTCAGTAACCTAGCGAGACCCTGTTTCAAAATAAAAAATATAAGCCGGGTATGGTGGCGCATGCTTGTAATCTCAGTACTTGGGAGGCTGAGAGGGGAGGATCCAGGTTCATGGCCAGCCTCAGCTACTTAGTGAGGCCCTCCGCAACTTAGTGAGACCCTGTTTCAAAATAAAGAATAAAAAATAGGGCTGGGGGTGTAGCCCGGAGGTAGAATGCTCCTGGGTTCAATCTCTGGTACTGCAAAAAATAAATAAATAAATAAAATAAAGGGTTGAGGGTATAACTCAGTAGTAGAATGCTTCTGGGTTCAATCCCCAGTACCAAAAACAAAACAAAACAAACACCTCTGTTGTTGCCCATGTGCCCCTGGGCTTTCCGGACCAGGGGTTGGGAACAGTCTGGAGGAGAGGGAGGGGCTGCCTGTGAGCCCCACAGGTGCCTTGATGTCTCTGAGAGGGCAGAGAGCTGAAGGAGGCTTCTGGAGGTGCAGGGGCTGGGAACATAGGATGCCCACATGCATTTCCTGGGTGCTGCCTGGTGGAGGAGGGGCGTGAGGGCTGGGCTCCCAAAGGCTCCTGTGTGTTGTCCCTACTTGGCACCAATGCTTGCCAGCTCGCCTGTCTTGCTGCCCTTGTCCACATCCATATACAGAGGTACAGAAGGAAGAAGCCCACACGTCAGAGGCACTGAGGGAGGGTTTATTGTAAGAACTGTACAAAGAAACTCATCTGCTGGCCTGGCCTGGGGCCAGTTCCCACCTGAACAAAGTGGAAATGGGTGTCAGTCTGCAGGGGCATGGGCCGCAGGCAGGGAGAGGCCAGGCCCTGCTTGTGTACTCTTCCTTGGCAATTGGTGCACCGTCCACCAACAGCATCCAGTCCAACAGAGTCCTGAGGCTCCTGGGGCCGTGCCAGTCTGGGGCCAAGGAAGGGAAGGCAGAGGGGCAGGTGCTGGGCAGGGGAGGCTGACTCCCTACTGGAGGAACCTTTTTTTTTTTTCTTTTTGTGGTACTGGGGGTTGAACCCAGGGGCATTCTACCTCCAAGCTACACCCCCAGCCCCATTTTATTTTTATGTTGAAGCAGGGTCTCGCCAGGTTGATGAGAATCTCACTACTTGCCGAGACTGTCCTCAAACCTGTGATCCTCCTGTCTCAGTCTCCCAAGTACTGGGATTACAAGCGTGTGCCACCATGCCCAGCTTGGAGGAATCTTTGTTTTTTTTTTTTTTTCGGTACAGGGATTGAACCCAGGGGCTTCTACCTCTGGGCTACACCCCAGCCCTATTTTTTATTTTTTATTTTGAAACAGGGTCTCACTAAGTTGCAGAGGGCCTAAGTAGCTGAGGCTGGCTGCGAACTTACGATCCTCCAGTCTCAGCCTCCCAAGTACTGGGATTACAAGCGTGCACCACCACGCCTGGCTTGGAGGAACCTTTTGAAGGAAGAGGTGGAGTCACTGCAGGGAGAGATGGAAGGAATTGAGGCCTCCTTCCAGAAGAGACACAGAGGCACAGGAACAGTAGGGCTCACGGGGAGGGAGGAGAGACATGCACAGGCAGGAGGGGAGGGGAGAGAGCAGGGCAGACAACAAGGAAGACTCTGGCCCACAGGCATGTGTGAATGTGAACTCACACATGTGCACACACGCATCTTGTTTTGAAGGTTTTGCTGCTTCCTGAGTTTTATGAGAAACAAGAAGAAAAAGAAGAGGAACTTAGACAAACAAAGGACTCAAACTTCATCACACGTGTTCACATTCACCCACACCCTCACAGCACAGGTCCATTCACACACACGCACGCAGACACACACATGCCAGCTGTATTCACACAGACTCAGACACTCCAGGACACACTGTCACACACAGACACGAAGATACCCAGACATGCGTGCATCTGCAGGCAGCTCCACACAGACTGGAACAGGTATATAGCTATCCACTCAGTCCTACACAGGTACACACTCAAGTGACTGAATCCAGAGGCCCCGAGCAGGACTCTCACACCCTCCTCCGAGCCCAGCCTCTGTCCTCCAGGAGCCAGCAGAGGCTGGTGCAGCAGGTCCGGATCAGAAGGCCGGTGAGTGGCCTTCCAGGCAGCAGGAAGTTGAGAGGTTGAGCCCGAGCCCGACAAGCCTTCTCTGCCGCATGCCCCAGGGTGGACGTGAGCTCAACCTAACATTCTTAGGGTCACTTTGAGGAGGCGGGGAAGAATGAGGAGAAATGATGGGAAAGATGGGAAGGGAGGGATCTCTGAGGCTGATGGGGTACAAGGAGCCCCAGTGGTCTAGGGGAGGCGTGAGGAAGGGTGAGAGGGGAGGAACAGAGTCTTGTGACTGAGCCCAGGGTCCCTGACCCCACCCAGGTCTGGATGCTCAGGCAGGTGGAGGGATGGAGCCGGCAGGACCCAGCCTGTGCTGCCCCTCCGTGCTTCCTACATAAAGGCAGTTCCAGTGGAATCCTTCCTTCCCCTAGGGGCCAGCCAGGGGAGCTGTACACGGGCCTGCACATGGCCTGGGGAGAGGTTTCAGGAGTCACAATCCCAGCCTGAAGCATCAGGATCCAGTGGCCAACTGGGTTTGTGGAGCAATTTTTCTGGACCAGTAACATTTCCCTCTTCCAGGGAATTCCTGAGCTGGCAGGGGCAGTCAGAGGCAGTCAGAGGCAGAGGGCTGGCTGAGCCTGGGGTCAGGTGTCCGCACTCACTGGGGGGAGCTGGGGGGCCTGAGCCACTCCCTGGGAGCAGGCCAGTAGCCCTTAAGACTCTGGTGACAGGTTAACCAATCCCTCCATTGTAAGCTGGATCCTCCCCAAGTGGGGGCAGAGATTCTGATTTTCTGACCTCCCTCAGGCCAAGAAGAGGGGCACCAGGGCCCACGAGGACCTAAGAGCAACTTGAAGATGAAATCACGGGGGTAGGGGCTTCAGCCCAGCCCGGGGCCCTGAATGCAATTCCCATTTCCCGTGGCCTGGGCATCAGTCCCAGCGTGGCCAAATCCTGTCCCCCACAGGGAGCTGGACACAGTCCCAGCTCCATCACTCAACGTGCAGCCACCTTGGGCAGACTTGGGGCCTGTGCCAAGGCTCAGCTGGCCACCTGCAGGCTGCCTGCTAGACAAGAGACTCTTTGACCCCTGGGCGCACTGTCTGCCCGGGGGGTGGGGAGGGAGGCGGGGCAGCGTCTGACGGGCTGGTGGGCGTGAGCCCCGTGGCGGGTCTGGCGTCCCCGGCAGAGCCCTCCGCCTCCCCCTGGCTCTGCACACTGCTGTCCCCGTTCTCAGGGCCGTACATCTTGCTCATGGTGGTGGCGATCAGGCCCTCCTTCTCGGGGGCCCCGTCCCCAATGCCGTCCTGGCTGTGGCGGTACATGTAGGATGCTTGCTTCACGGAGCGCTGCAGCAGGTGCCGGCGGTACGCCCTCTGGATCTTGATGGCGCACACCTCCTCCTGCTTCCTCTTGAGGGTGGTGGTGATGGGCTCGTAGGAGACCTTGGAAGGGTTGGCCGCCATGAACTTCTCCTCCATGGTCTGCTTGAGGGCGTCCATCTCCCCAGAGTCGCCCAGCACCTCTTTGGTCAGGGCGAAGAGGATGTCCAGGCAGTGGATCTTGTCCCCCGGCACCATGGGCAGGTCCAGCGTGATGAGCTTGATCTTGTTGGGCTTGGCGATCCTCAGCGGCTCCTGCAGGGTGTCCACAAAATCGGAAAGGCGGCTGTAGTCGATGAACTGGGTGGCGTCGGGGTCGAACTTCTCCCACGTCTCGTAGAACATCTCGAAGTCGTCCTCGCAGAGGGGCTCGCTGCTCTCCTCTGTGGCCACGTTGAAGTTCTCCAGGATGATGGCGATGTACATGTTGACCACAATGAGGAAGGAGATGATGATGTAGCTGCAGAAGAAGCAGATGCCGATGGACGGGTTGCCACAGTCGCCCTTGATGCTGGTGCCCGGGTTCTCCAGCGTGGGGTCGCAGTCCGGGGGCCCACTGTTGAGGATGGGGTTCAGGAGCCCGTCCCAGCCGGCCGACGTGGTGATCTCAAAGAGGCAGATGATGCTGTTGCCAAAGGTCTCGAAGTTGAACATGTCGTCGATGCCCGACTCCTTCTTGACGTAGGCGAAGTTGGACATGCCGAAGATGGAGTAGATGAACATGACCAGGAAGAGGAGGAGCCCGATGTTGAAGAGGGCAGGCAGCGACATCATGAGGGCGAAGAGCAGCGTGCGGATGCCCTTGGCCCCACGGATCAGCCGCAGGACACGCCCGATCCGCGCCAGGCGGATCACACGGAACAGCGTGGGTGATACAAAGTATTTCTGGATCAGGTCAGAGAGCGCGAGGCCTGCGGGGAGGAGCAGAGGGCGGGTCAGAGAGTGGGGCCGTGTGGGGATCAGGGGTCCCAGCCTGTGTGCTCTGCCCCAGAGGAGCAGGTGGAGCTCTGAGCATAGCCCAGACGACCTGACCAATCACCTGGGCTTTCCCAGGGCTTGGGGGTCTTGTCTCTGACAGAGCTGGAGGCGGGATATGCCAAAGGTAAGGGGGTGAGGGTAAGGCCCATTCTTGAGGCAGTTTGCAGATGTCATAGGTGAGAGAGGGGTGGGGAGAGAAGCTGTGTAACTGGGCATGCTGTTTAACTTGTTTGTGACTCAGTTTTCTCATCTGTAAAATGGGGATAACAGTCCCTGCCTTAAGGCATTGCTATGAACAAGTGAGACAATGCCTGTAAGGTGCACAGTGCAGGGCCAGGCACGTACACAATGCTCAGTTGATGGCGGCTCTTTGTCATCATGGTTCTACGCATGTTTGTGCATTTCTCAGTATGTGTAAGTACTGGAATGGTCTTACATTTTCCATTCAGTACGTGGACTGAGTGCACTTCCACTCATCAGGTCAATGGGTTTCTTGAGGTGTATTCTTATGTGAGCGTGTATCCCTTTGTTCATTAAGAATGAATGGCAGAGCCGGGCGTGGTGGCGCACGCTTGTAATCCCAGTACTTTGGGAGGCAGAGACCGGAGGATCCGGGTTCGCGGCCAGCCTCAGCTCTCTCTCTCTCTCTCCCTGTCTCTCTCTCTCTCTCTCTCTACCTAGTGAGGCCCTCCGCAACTTCGTGAGACCCGGTTTCAAAATATAGTATAAAAAAATAGGGCCGGGGGTGTAGCGCGGAGGTAGAACGCCCCTGGGTTCAATACCCGGTACTGCAAAAAAAAAAAAAAAAAAAAAGAATGAATGGCAGAGCCAGGTGTGGTGGTGGTGGTGGTGCATGCCTGTAATCCTAGTACTTGGGAGGCTGAGACAGGAGGATCACAGGTTCAAGGACAGCCTCACCAACTTAGTAGACCCTCAACAACTTAGCAAGACTCTGTTTCAAAATAAAAAATAAAATAGTGCTGCAGGTATAGCCCAGAGGTAGAATACCCTCTGGGTTTAGCCTCCAGTACCAAAGGAAAAAAAAAGAAAGAAAGAATTAATGGCAAAGGTGGGTGTAGTGGCCCATGCCTGTAATCTCAGTAGTTGGGAAACTGAGACAGGAGGATCAGGATCATAGGTTTAAAGCCAGCCTTAGCTACTCAGTGAAGCTCTCTGCAACTTAGCAAGACCATTTCAAAATAAGAAAATAAAATAGGAGCCAGGCGTGGTGGTGCATGCCTGTAATCCCAGTACTTGGGAGGTTGAGACAGGAGGATCACATGTTCGAAGCCAGTCTCAGCAACTCAGTGAAGCCCGCATCAACTTTTCGAGACCCTGTTTCCAAATAAAAAATAAAATAGGGCCGGGGGTGTAGCTCAGAGGTAGAACTCATCTGGGTTCAATTCCCAGCACCACAAACAAAACAAAACAAAACAAAACAAAACAAAACAAAACGAAAAGAAAATAGGGCTGGAGACATAGCTCAGAGGTAGAATGTCCCTGGATGCAATCCCCAGTGCCACAAAATAAAATAAAAATAGGACCGGGGTTTGGCTCAGAGGTAGAATGCCCTGGGTTCAATCCTCAGTAACACACACACACACACACACACACACACACACACACACACAAATGAATTTCATGCTAGGTATGGTGGCACATGCCTGTAATCCCAGTTTTTGGGAAGCTGAGGCAGGAGGATTCCAAATTTGAGGCCAGCCTTGGCAACTTAGTGAGACCCTGTCTCAAAATAAAATAAAAAAGACTGTGGATGTAGCTCAGTGATAGAGCACCCCTGGGTTCCATCCCCAGTCTCCCCCCCAAAAAAAGTGAATGGCAGGTACACATGTGTGTGTTTTTGTTTCTGTTTCTGGGGGGGTACTGAAAATTGAACCAAGGGGCTCTCTACCACTGAGATACATCCTCAGACTACTTGCTGGCCTCAAACTTGCGATCCTCCTGCCTCAGCCTCCCGAGAGTAGTTAGGATTACCGGCGTGCGTCGCAGCCCTGGCCAAGTGTGTTTGTGTGGGAGTGAGGGAGTGTGCTAGGTGCACCAGCAGGTGTGTGTGCACGAGGCAGGATTCCTGAATGACTCAGCTCAGCTTACCCACAATGGACAGGATGACAACCACAAAGTCAAAGATGTTCCAGCCGATGGTGAAGTAGTATTGGCGCAGGGCGAACATCTTGAGCACGCACTCCCCGGTGAAGATGATGATGAAGACCATGTTGATGTTGTACAGGATGTCCACCTTGAGCTGGCTCTGGTCGTCTGTTTCCACCATCATGGTGACCATGTTGAGGCAGATGAGGATCATGATGGTGATGTCAAACACCTGCTTCGTCACAAAGTCGTATACCATGCCCTGGATCTTGTTCTGCGCACAGGCGGGAGTGCCGACACGACATGGGGTGGGGGACACGTTGGGGCAGGCGACACAGATGGCAAGACAGCAGGACGCAGAGGACAGAGAGAGAAGGTATCAGGCTTGCTGGAGGAGTCGGCCTTGGGACGGATGGATCTGGGACCACGTCATTCTGTGGGGGTCCGGGGTTGTCCTTCCTCACTCTGGGACCCTTCCTCCCTTCAAGGTTCCCAACCCCCACGCTTCTAAAGTCACTGCTTACTGGGGAGGGTGTCTGGACATCCCTTCCCTCCCCTTTGTCCGGGCTCCTGCCCCAGAGGCCACTGAGGGTCCCAGGTGAGGAGGCGGATGGACACTGGGGGGCTGGGCAGGGCCAGATGCGGGGTAATCCAGAGACGGGACTCTAGTTGCAGCTGCCACAGGTGCACACAGTGCCTCTGTGTGCTTCTCACTCCCAGCAGGTGGACCCCGCCTCACCCGGGGACAGAGGTGGAGGGGCCCAGAGGGCTGGTACCTGGGGCCGAGGAATTGGCTTCTGGGGCTTCTTAGAGCCAAGCTTCTTCATGGCATTATAGTATTTCTTCTGTTCCTCTGTCATGAAGATGTCTTTCCCTCCAAAGTATAGTGGGATAGGGCCCATAAGGTTGGGCTGGGGCCCCCTTCCCTGCCTTCAGGACCCCCCTACCTCAGGACCACCCTTAAGGCAGCTCCCACCCCTGCAGAGGCACCTGGTGCAGAGGGGGAGGGGCCAGAGATGGAGGAATGGGGGAGGAAGGGGATGGGGACTGAGAGGGATGAAGGGCCCAGAAGAAGAAAGGGACCAAGGCTGCTTGGACCAGTTTTCATCAATGTCTTGCAAATTTCTTAGAATAACCCAGAAAGGTAGGTTGTGTTCACCACCTTGGGGTTTTTTTGTTTTGTTTTGTTTTGGGGATTGAACCCAGGGGCATTCTGACTCTGAGCCATACCCCAGCCCTTTTTATTTTTATAATTTTTTAATTTTTTGGTCATGGGGATTGAATGCAGGGGCATTCTACATCTGAGCTACACCCCCAGCTCTATTTTATTTTAAGTTTTGAAACAGGGTCTCACTAAGTTGCTGAGGCTGGTCTTGAACCTGTGATCCTCCTGTCTCAGCCTCCCAAGTACTGGGATTACAGGGGTGAGCCATGACACTTGACTTTTTTTGTTTTAATTTTGAAACAGGGTCTTGCTAAGTTGCTGAGGGCCTTGCTGAATTGCTGAGGCTGGCCTTGAACCTGTGATCTGTGTGTCTCAGCCTCCCAAATACTGGGATTACAGGCATGTGCCAAGCTTGACTCCACCTTGTTTTATAGATCAGTAAGCCAAGGTTCAGGGGGCCAAGCCACTCCTCAAGGTCCCCTTGTGGGATTTGGATCTGGGCTTGCTGCCTTGACCACACTGCCAGTGACAACACAGGGGTCCCTCCGAGGGAGCTGGTGACTACAGAAAGGAACGAGTGGCCAGGGAGGGGAGGCGGGAGGCCCGGGAAGGCGGGTGGATACTCATCTTCTTCTTCTGCTGGTTGAAGTTGTCGATGATGACACCGATGAAGAGGTTGAGCGTGAAGAAGGACCCGAAGATGATGAAGATGACGAAGTAGAGGTACATGTAGATGTTCACCTCGTAATCCGGCTGCTCCTCCTTCTGCAGGGGCCACAGGATGGGATGGGGTGGGGTGTGTGCCTGGGGCTCCCCCCTGCTCCTTAAAGTACTATAGGCAGGCGCCACCCAACCCCAGGCTGCTGGGCTCCCACGGAGGCGGTAAGGTGGAGTGGGGATGGCAGAACGTGCCGCTGCGCCTTTCCCTCATCTCGGCGGCCCGACTCACCTCCCGGGAGTCCACAGCTGCATAC
>PVJS01034687.1:0-21436 GCA_004027185.1 Glis glis
GGCCCTATTTTTTTATACTTTATTTTGAAACCGGGTCTCACGAAGTTGCACAGGGCCTCACTAAGTAGAGAGACAGAGAGAGACAGGGAGAGAGAGAGAGAGAGAGACAGGGAGAGAGAGAGAGAGAGAGAGAGAGCGCGAGGACGCGCGAGCTGAGTCTGGCCGCGAATCCAGTTCCTCCGGTCTCCGCCTCCCAAAGTACTGGGATTATAAGCGTGTGCCACCACGCCCGGCTATACTTTATTTTGAAACCGGGTCTCACGAAGTTGCGGAGGGCCTCACTAAGGAGAGAGAGAGAGAGAGAGGAGAGATAGAGCTAAGGCTGGCCGCGAACCCGGATCCTCCGGTCTCCGCCTCCCAAAGTACTGGGATTACAAGCGTGCGCCACCACGCCCGGCTTATTATTTATTTTGAAGTAAGGTCTTACTAGTAAGTTGCAGAGGGCCTCACTAAATTGCTGAGCCTGGCCGCGAACTTGAGATTCTCCTGTCTCAGCCTCCCAAGTACTGTGATTATAGGTGTGCACCACCATGCTCAGCTAAGTGTAGAATTTAAAAAGGAATTCTGGGGACTAGGGATGTGGCTCAGTGGTAGAGCCTGTGCTTGGCATATGTGAGGCCCTAGGTTTAATCCCCAGCACCAGAAAAAAATAAAAAAGGAATTTAGGCCCTGAAATGATTAAAGGGAGAGAAGATACCACCAGCTCCTGCTATGGATTTTTTGGTAGTAAAATGGTAAATTTTACATTTAACTTAATAAGGAAAGGGTTTTCCTAGCTTCATACTGAGGGCCAAGGCTGCTAGGTAGGAATGGGTGGTAGGGTGCAGTTTCTAGAGTAAGGCTGAGCTCCTTTTCTTTTCTTTTCTGTAGACTACAGTTGGTCAATTTTACGGAACCTGTGGGCCTCAATTACTCCATGTTTATTCCCACCTTGCTGAATCAGGGCACCACTGCTCAGCAGGAGAAATGGCTGAACGCATCCAAAGAACTCCAGATAATTGGCACCTACGCCCAGACGGAAATGGGCCACGGTTAGTCCACATCTGAGGGTCCGTGGGTAATCTACCTCAGGACTCGAGTTTAAAAGTGACTCCTGCCATTTGATTTTTTTTTCCTGCTGCTATATGTTTGGGATTTTATTTTTAAATTGTCATATCAAAATTCAGCTTCTCTTTTTCTCCTGGGTTAGTGCCCCATAAATTGGTCCTGGGATTTTCTTAAATCCTTTTATCATTGCCCTTTTATCAAGTGCTGAGCAATTTGAAAAGTATGTTTCAAAAGCAGTTTGGGGTTTAAAGGTATCAAAGCACCCCATTATGTTAGTCTGTCTAATTATTAAAGACTGTTGGAAATCCTTCAGAAGGTTAATCAGTACCTATCTGGAAGATGCCTCTCTGCTTTAACAGAATTAGTGGTGTGAATTTTAATGGGGATGGGGTGATGGCAGGTAAATGTCTTACTCCTCCATTGCCCAGTAGCAACCCTGCAGATTGGAAGAAATCCCACGGTTCTCTTCATCTGACTCCAATAATCTTTTCATACATTTTTTTCCATACATGTCCATGGACTTTGTATTGCCAGTAATTCAATTGTTTCTAAATGCCTGGCTAGTTCCGGTTTCCTTGCGGTCTTAATGTGAAATAGGTTTGTTGTCATAGACAAGGCCATGGGCCAGTTTGAGGGTTTCAAATTTAAGCCGCTCAGTCTCGTATCTCACTGTCTAAATGGAAGGAATAAAGAAAGGGAAGGAAGAAGGACTGCAGGAATAAGGAAAACTTCATTTTGTGCATAACTGGCTGCTTTTTGACTTATGAATTGGTTTAAGGAAAATTCATTATAATCTCCATGTGGGCTACAGATTCTGTTCATGGTCTTAAGTTCTGAGCACCTTACTAAACACTCAAGACTTTAGCATCAGGATGCCAGTACCAAAACGACAGGCCTAAAGAGAGGATTCCTGAGGGAAGGAAGAACACATCTTTACACAGTCTTCCATTCCTGGAGTGTGTGTGTGCACACATGCACGCGCTATCTTCAGATAACTCTGTTGCACAGCCCCCCCCCCTTTTTTAATTACGGAACTGGGGATGGAACCCAGGGGCATTCTACCTCCGAGCTACACCTCCAGCCCTATTTTTATTCTTTATTTTGAAACAGGGTCTCACTAAGTTGCGGAGGGCCTCACTAAGTAGCCGAGGCTGGCCGTGAACCCGGATCCTCCGGTCTCAGCCTCCCAAGTACTGGGATTACAAGTGTGCGCCACCGCGCCCAGCCAGCCCCTTTTTTTATTTTAGTATTTGTCACTTTATTTATTTATTTATTTATTTATTTATTGGCACTGGGGATTGAACCCTGGAGGATCCGGGTTCGGTTCTCAGCCAGCCTCAGCTACTTAGTGAGGCCCTCTGCAACTTCGTGAGACCTGGTTTCAAAATAAAGTATAAAAAATAGGGCTGGGGGTGTAGCTCGGAGGTAAAATACCCCTGGGTTCAATTCCCGGTACCGCAAAAAAAAAAAAAAATCACCTGCAGAAAGCCTCTGTCACCAGCTTTATCTTTTCCTTCTAGAGCAAGTCTTCTCTCTTCTAAAGATACATTTGCTCTGTGGGTCTCTGAGCTTTAGTCAAAGACTGAGACCAGAGCGGAGGAGGGCTCCCTCTCTGGGCCCTAGGGTTGAAGGAACAGCCTGTGGAAGTCGGTCCAGCGTTACATCCTAACCACGTATTTCTTTAGGTCACAAAGCAGGTAGTAGTATGCTTGTTCTTCATAGATATTGAGCATCTCAAAATCTGGCCATTTCATAGGGATTCTTCTTGCCTTATTTTATATTATTATTTAGGAATGTACAACTTATAAAATACGTAGTTATTGTCCTAGAAGATGATCCAGTATCTTTGCAAATTCTCAACATTGAAACTTTTTTCTTTTTCTTTTTTGTGGTGTTGAGGATGAATCCAAGAACCTTGTGCATGCTTGGCAAGTGCTCTGCCTCTGAGCTACATCCATAGCTCTTTTAATTTTATTTTGCAACAGGCTCTTACTAAAGTGTCCAGGCTGTCCTGGAACTTTCTTTCCTGCTGCCTCAGGCTCCCTAGTAGCTGGGATCACAGGCATCACACCTGGTTCATTGATACTTATCTATTAAATAAAGCACGTTTTTCCTTTGAAACTTGAAAGACAAGTAGTGAACTCGATTTTGAAAGTCATTAATCTTTCCCTGCCTTTTCTCTGCCTTCTCTCCCCATGCCTCATAGTCTTCTGTTCTCTTTTTCCCAAGTGATTTCTCTTTTTAATATTCATTACTTTAGAATTTATTTGACTTAATAGTCAGCATCCTTCATAGGACTTGCTTCCTGGGTATTTAGGTTATTTTAATTTCCCCATCACTATTGATAATAATATAAACTTCTTTGTAAGAGCTCTATTCTTGGGCAGGGGATGTAGTTCAGTACTAGAGAGCTTGCTGGGTGTATGTGAGGCTCTGGTTTCCGTACCCAGCAGTGCCCCCTCCAAAAAAGTTTACCTTTGGATATCTCAGAAATGAAATACATACATTGAAGCGAGCAAACATTTTATAGTTTTGTTGTATAGTTCGAAGCTTTTCTTAAAACAAAGCACCAATTTACAATATAGTTAGCAGCGTTTTCTTTTTTTTCTGTGGTACCAGGTATCAAACCTGTGTGCGTTCTACCACTGAGCTACACCCCTAGCCCTTTTATTTTTTATTTTGAAACAAGATCTTGCTAAATTACCATGCACTGGCCTCAAACCTGCGAATCTCCTAGCTCAGCCTCCCAAGTACTGGAATTACAGGTGTGTGCCACCTCGCCTGGCAGTTTGCAACTTCTTTTTTTTTTTTTTGTGGTACTGGGGATTGAACCAAGGGGCATTCTACCTCTGAGATATACCCCAGCCCTATTTTATTTTTATTTGGAAACAGGGTCTTGCTAAGTTGTTGAGAGCCTCACTAAGTTGCTGAAGCTCTCCTCCAACCTGTGATCCTCCTGTCTCAGCCTCCCAAGTACTGGGATTACAAGCGTGCACCACCATGCCTGGCTGGTTTTCTGGATTTCTAATGTTCATTAACTCTTGGCTCTTTTGCTGTTTGTCCTAGAGTTTAATAATAGTGTTTATTTCTAGAACCTCAAATGTATTACACTGATATGTTTGTTTTTTTCTTCTAACATCATAAATTTGGGCTCATTTTTGCTTTGTAATACGGAACCCAGAGGCATTCTACCTCTGAGCTATACCCCCAGCCCTATTTTATTTTTTATTTGAAACAGGGTCTCCCTAGGTTGTTGAGGCTGTTCTCGGACCTGCAATCTTCCTGTCTCAGCCTCTCAAGTACTGGAATTACAAGCTTGTGCCACCATGCCCAGCTAGGAATTTTATTTATTTATTTATTTATTTATTTATTTATTTATTTATTTATTTTTTGTTGTTTTTGCGGTACCAGGGATTGAACCCAGGGGCATTCTACCTCCGCCCTACACCCCTGGTCCTATTTTTTATACTTTATTTTGAAACCGGGTCTCATGAAGTTGTGGAGGGCCTCACTAAGTAGAGAGAGAGAGAGAGATGAGGCTGGCCTTGAACCCGGATCCTCCGGTCTCTGCCTCCCAAAGTACTGGGATTACAAGCGTGCGCCACCACGCCTGGCTAGGAATTTTAAATTAGTGTTATATTAAGGCTTTTTCTTGTGAAGTGTTATTTTTTAAATATTCAGTGCTCTCATCCAGGAATTAGCTATTTCTTTACTGTTATTCATATCTTCTTTTATTCATTCTATATTAAGTATTGATATATTGCTTCAAATAAATCTTTAATATCCTGAGCTTATGTTGCTATTTTGTTACTAATATAAATTATCTTTCTCTTTTCCACATGAATTCAGTTTTTCCCCCTTATAACTTTAACTCTTTTCCCACTTGACTTATTTGCTGGAGTTGTGTTGTTATTGTTGATCCCCTAGATTTATAATCATGCTGCCCACAGAGATGCTATTTTGATTTTCTCCTTTTTCATGTATTATTAATCAGTTTTCCCCAGTGTTGGTTGCTAGCCATTCCATCCTTGTAGTTTGTGGAAGGAGAGACTGCAGAGGCCTTTTTCTGTTATGGTTTAAAAAGAACTGACTCAGCTGGGCATGATGGTACATGCCTGTAATCTCTTGGGAGTCTGAGACAGGAGGATTGCAGGTTTGAGCCTCAGCAAATTAGCGAGGCCCTCAGCAAGGTAGTGAGACCCTGTTCTAAAATAAAATGGGAAGCTGGGCGTGGTGGCGCACACTTGTAATTCCAGTACTTGGGAGGCTGACAGGAGAATCGCAGGTTCGGCCAGCCTCAGCTACTTAGTGAGGCCCTCTGCAACTTAGTGAGATCCTGTTTCAAAATAAAGTATAAAAAATAGGGCTGGGGATGTAGCTCGGAGGTAGAATGCCCCTGGGTTCAATCCCCAGTACCACAAAAAATAAAATAGGAAGCCGGACGTGGTGCACAGGCCTGTAATCCCAGTACTTGGGAGGCTGAGACAGGAGAATCGCAGGTTCGCGGCCAGCCTCAGCTACTTAGTGAAGCCCTCCGCAACTTAGTGAGACCCTGTTTCAAAATAAAGAATAAAAACTAGGGCTTGGGGGTGTAGCTTGAGGTAGAATGCCCCGGGTTCAATCCCCAGTGCTGCAAAAAAATAAATAAAATAAAATAGGAAGCCGGGTATGGTGGCACAGTCCTGTAATCCCAGTATCTGAGAGGCCGAGACAAGAGGATCACAGGTTCAAGGACAGCCTCAGCAAGTAGTGAGACTCTCATCAACCTAGCCAGACCCTTTTTCAAAATAAAAATAAAATAGGGCTGGGGTAGCTCGGAGGTAGAATACCCCTGGGTTCTATCCCCAGTACCAAAAAATAAATAAAATAAAATAGGGCTGGGGGGTTAGCTCAGAGGTAGAGCTCCCCTGAGTTTAATCCCACTACCACCACCCCCCAAAAAAAACAAAAACCCCAAAACTAACTCTAGGGCTTTGCCAGGTATGAAATTGGTCCTTTTTGTTTGTGGTGCTGGGAATTGAACCCAGGACCTTGCAAATGAGTTTTCTATTACTAAACTACATTCCCAGCTCACTTTTTGGACTGGGCATTGAACCCAGGGATGTTCTATCTCCGAATTACACCCCCAGCCTTTTTCATTTTTTATTTTGAAACAGGGCCTCGCTTAGTTGCTGAGGCTGGCCCTGAACCTGCAATCCTCCCGTCTCAGCCTCCCAAGTACTGGGATTACAGGCATGTGCTGCCACGCCTAGCTCCCAACCCCCCTTTTTTTTTTGTGGTACTGGGAATTGATCCTAGGGGCATTCTACCTCCGAGCTACACCCCCAGCCCTATTTTTTTATTCTTTATTTTGAAACAGGATCTCACTAAGTTGCGGAGGGCCTTGCTAAGTAGCTGAGGCTGGCCGTGAACCTGCGATCCTCCCATCTCAGCCTCCCAAGAACTGAGATTACAAGTATGTGCCACCACACCCGGCTTGCCATTATCATTTTGACCTGAATAAGATGTAGCCCTTTCAGCCTTAATTTCTTCTCTGTAAGATGAGGAATTCAGTCCCATAGTCTTTGATTTGATGTGCTTGGTTAGCTGAAAACACAGCCACCTAATTGGAAAAAATCAATCAGCTTTTGCCTGAGCAGTTGCCCTGGTTATTGTCCTTCTTACCTTATATGGAACAAACTGATTGAGAAATTTATAAACTGAAATGTTGAAGGTCATTTCTAAGAGAATTAAGTAGATTAATAAAAGCAATACGAGCCGGGCATGGTGGCGCATGCTTGTAATCCCAGTACTTTGGGAGGTGGAGACCGGAGGATCCGGGTTCGCGGCCAGCCTCAGCTCTCTCTCCCTCTCCCTCTCTCTCTCTCTCTCCTTAGTGAGGCCCTCCGCAACCTCGTGAGACCCAATTTCAAAATAAAGTATAAAAAATAGGGCCAGGGGTGTAGCGTGGAGGTAGAACGCCCCTACGTTCAATCCCCGGTACCACAAAAAAAAAAAAAAAAAAAAAAAAGCAATACGGAGTTGATTAGTTGGGAGCTGGAAGTTAAACAATGCCGGTTACATGGAAAAGGCGAAGGTATATAGAACTGTAATCTGTGCTTAGAAATAAATCCACACAGAAGTCTAAGACACCTGCAAATTGTGAGAAAGAATGACCCAGAAAGTGGATTGACTGAACCCAAAATGTTTATTGCCATTAGTGGTAATTAATATATTATTGTACTGGAGAGTTTGTTTTGCATGAATCTGTAATTTATAATTACTGTACTCTTCACTAGATTTGCATGTCTTTTTGATTATTGAGATAATTGGGATGAAGAGCACTGTCAGTTTTTGTATTTCTTTTTTTTGTGTGTGTGTGTATAGCACTGGGGATTGAACCCAGGGGCATTCCGCCCCCAAGCTACACCTCCAACCCTATTTTATTTTTTTTTGTTTTTTGAAACAGGGTCTCGCTAGATTGCTGAGCTTGTCCTCAAACCTGGGATCCTCCTGTTTTAGCCTCCCAAGTACAAGGATTACAGGCCTGTACTACCATGCCCAGCTAGTTCTTGTATTTCAGCAGAGCATGGCTGAATATTTTTCATTTCCTTTGACTTAATTGGCAGGCTAGAGTCCTGCCTCATATGTGGGGGCAGTGCTGCTTGGGCTTTGGGGTTGGTAGCTGTCGCTGCTGTACTCCTTGCCAAGTTAGGAAGATGGAAATTTCCAGAAGTCATAAAGTAATACAGAAAGAGGCAGTGCTCCCATCCGTGATGAAGTGCACACGAATCATTCATACTTACAGAAGGTTTTTTTTCTCCTTCCCTCACTCTCTCTGTTCAAATTGCTGATTCTTTCACACCTGATGATGCTTGCCTCAAATGTCCGTCCTTGGTTTTCTCCGAAGCTTTGTGCACCGAGGGCGGCCTGAGCCTTTGGATCTTCACTTGGGCATGTTCCTGCCCACCTTGCTTCACCAGGCCACCGCCGAGCAGCAGGAGCGCTTCTTCATGCCCGCCTGGAATCTGGAGATCACTGGCACTTATGCCCAGACAGAGATGGGTCATGGTACAGTGTGTTCAGTCTACCTTCTGGGTGGGGGGGTCGCTGCCAGCTGGGCATGTATGCAGTGCCCCGTGTGTACTCCAGTGGCACGCCAGCATGCCGTGATCTGTTGAAATGAGCTCCTCCTTCACAGTCCAGGGTTGGGCATACACATCAATTTGGTTAGTGCAAATTAAAGATTTTCTTTCTTTTTTTGTGGTACTGGGGAATGAACCCAGGGGGCATTCTACCTCTGAGGTCACTCCCAGCTCTGGTTTTATTTATTTATTTATTTATTTATTTATTTATTTATTTATTTATGTGGTGCTGGGAATTGAACCCAGAGGCATTCTACCTCTGAGCTACACCCCCAGACCGATTTTATTTCTTATTTGGAAGCAGGGTCTCACTCGGTTGATTGCTGAGGTTGTCCTCAAACCTGCAATCCTCCTGTCTCAGCCTCCCACGTACTAGGAGTACAAGCATGTGCCACCATGCCTGGCTTACTTTTTATTTTGAAACAGGATCTCACTAAGTTGTGGAGGGCCTCACTAAGTTGGAGAGGCTGGCCGTGAACCTGCAATCCTCCTGTCTCAGCTTTTTTTTTTTTTTTCGGTACTGGGGATTGAACCCAGGGGCATTCTACCTCTGGGCTACACCCCCAGCCCTATTTTTTTATTCTTTATTTTGAAACAGGGTCTCACTAAGTTTCGGAGGACCTCACTAAGTAGCTGAGGCTGGCCACGAACCTGCGATCCTCCAGTCTCAGCCTCCCAAGTACTGGGATTAGAAGCATGCACCACCACACCCAGCTCTGTCTCAGCCTTTTATTTTTTATTTTTTATTTATTTATTTTTTTTTTTGTGGTACCAGGGATTGAACCCAGGGGCATTCTACCTCCGAGCTATACCCCCAGCCCTATTTTTTATACTTTATTTTGAAACCAGTCTCACTAAGTTGCAGAAGCCTCACTAAGTAGCTGAGGCTGGCCGCGAACCCAGATCCTCTGGTCTCAGCCTCCCAAGTATTGGGATTACAAGCGTGCGCCACCACGCCCGGCCCCCAGCCCTATTTTTTATTCTTTATATTGAAACAGGGTCTTGCTAAGTTGCGGAGGGCCTCACTAAGTAGCTGAGGCTGGCCGCGAACTCGGATCCTCCGGTCTCCGCCTCCCAAGTACTGGGATTACAAGCGTGCGCCACCATGCCCAGCTTTGTCTCAGCCTTTTAAATACTGGGATGACAAGAGTGCACCACCATGCCCAGCAAGCCCTGAGCCATTCTACCTCTGAGCCCCCCCTTTTTTTTTCCCTTTGCTTTGAAACAGGGTCTCACTAGGTTGCTGAGAGTCTTGCTAACTTGCTGAGCCTGGTCTCGTACCTGCAACCTGCGATCTTCCTGTTTCAGCCTCCCAAATACTGTGATTTCAGGCATGCGCCACCGTGCCTGGCATCACAGTGATTTTCTGACTTTTTTTTTTGTACTGGGAATTGAATTCAGGGGGGTTCTGATCTACCTCTGAGCTATACCCCCAGCCCTTTTTATTTTTTATTCTGAAACAGGGTCTTGCTTAAGTTGCTGAGGGTCTTGTTAGATTGCTGAGGCTATCCTCAAACCCACGATTCTCTTGTCTCAGTCTTCCAAGTACTGGGATAATAGGTGTGAGTCACCACGCCCTGCTGATTTTTTTTTTAATGGTTCCCCTTTAAAAGGTCAAGAAAGACAAGTCTTGCCTTATTTACCAAATGATTTTTCAAGTTTATTCAAGTTGGATAGAATCTGTGCACATAGAATCTCAACCCATCTATTTTCTTCATTTCTCTCTGATTATTACCGATAAACCTAATGCACTTTTACAAACCCAGAAGAAATACATATTAACACTATGAGTGCTCTTTGGCATGCTTAAAGGAAATGAGGCGCCAGGCGTGGTGTTGCACGCCTGTGATCCCAGTACTTTGGGAGGAGGAGACCGGAGGATCCAGTTTCGCGGCCAGCCTCAGCTCGGGCGCTCTCTCTCTCTCTCTCTCTCTCTCTCTCTCTCTCTCCTTAGTGAGGCCCTCCGCAACGTCGTGAGACCCGGTTTCAAAATAAAGTATAAAGAATAGGGCCAGGGGTGTAGCGCGGAGGTAGAACACCCCTGGGTTCAATACCCGGTACCGCAAAAAAAAAAGGGAGGAAATGAGAAGCTCATAATCAAAATGTGCAATATTTTGTGCCATCAAGTTATTTGTGTCTTGATTCAGTAAGTCCAGAAGTGTTCTGAAGGTGGCTTGGCCAGAGGTTGGAAGAATTAAGATAAGCCTACTTCCAGGCAGTGGGCTGCAGACTCTGTATACAGCACCTTTCTTTTTTCTCTCCACCCCACCTGCCTTTCCTCACTAACTAGATGGGGCTGGAAGTGGTAACTGTTCCTCTTATCATCTGTTCTGAAGTTGTGTCTCTGTTTACCATTCATTTTAGCCCTACCTACTTTTTTTCTGCTCTGAGGTTTCAGAAAATCTGGGGATGTTTGCCACTTAACTCCTTAAGTTCTGTACAGGTGCCTCTTCTTACTCGGTGCTGAGTGGTATTTTATAGAATTTGCACAAGACTCAATGCAAATACTATTCACATTCAGTTCAGTTGTGCATTTGAAAACATTTTGTCCTTACCTGTTCTGTTTAATATGCTGTTTTCTTCTTCTTCTGTAAAAGCTTCTCTGGTGAAAGGAATCTGACTTGCTGGTTTCTTGACTCCCATGCAGGGGGGAAGGCTGTGGATTCTGTTTCTCAACTTCGAAATTTCTAAATGTTTCAAAATCTATGTGTTCAGTGAGGTCTGACATTATCAACGTAGTTTGGTGAAAGGTCCTGAGCATTTGCTTCGGAGAGTGCCAGCAAGACCATTTTTCTATCATTTTTTTCAAAGAATTTTGGCATCTTTGTGTGAGGATTTAAAACAAGTCCTCACCCATCTCCAGCAAGCACATGAAACTGGGAGCCCTTCCTCATCACCTTCACCAACAGCTGGGACTGAGTTAAGGGCTGGCAATAGGAACATGCAGGGTGACTGCAGAACTTATTATTGGACTTTTAGAATGATGTTTAAAAGTCGTTCTTCCAGGTCTTTTTCCTCATAATAAATATACTTTTCTAAGTTCTTATTTTCCATTCTAGCAGTCATTCTGAAATCAATTCTTAGTTTACAAAAACTTTAGCTGAAGTCTCTTTCTGTCACACGTTATCTTATTCTTCTTATTCTTCTTAGTAATACAGAACTCCAGAATGTTGAATTAGTGTGGTGAGCACAGTACACACAGTTGACATTGGCACAGTTGAAACTTAAAGGTGGGTTTAAAGGGGGAGTAAACTTCCCTGTTAAATTAACACACTGCATTAGGAAAATATGGTTCCAAACTCCCTTTCCATTTCCTTTTGGTTGATCTAAGTAAATGTTAGAAACCCAGTCATCACATACAGAAATGGAACATGCATGATGCTTACATTTTTAGCCTAGTGGGAAACCATCTGATTGTATAGGAAATTAAGTATCTCGGATACCAGCCATTGGTAGCTCATTTATAAAGGTATTGTTATTGTTAGATTTTGTCTCTGAGATATTAGAGCTTAAAGGACTGGGCAGGAAATTTTAACAGTTTTTTTTTATTAACACATTTTATCTGCGATGAATAAATTTATTTCCTTAGGAACTCACCTTCGAGGCTTGGAAACCACTGCCACGTATGACCCCAAAACCCAAGAGTTTATTCTCAACAGTCCTACGGTAACCTCCATTAAGTGGTGGCCTGGTGGGCGTAAGTAAATTTTTTTTTAGCATTTGTTGAATGTTGTGAAGATTTATTATGAGATTGTATTTAGAATGTAGACTTTATATGAGAATATCTTTTTTTTTTTTTTGGTGTGTGTGTGTGTGTGTGTGTGTGTGTGTGTGTGGTACTGGGGATGGAACCCAGGGGCCTTCTACCTCTGGGCTATACCCATGGATAGCCCTATTTTATTTTTTATTTGGAAACAGGGTTTCGCTAAGTTGCTGAGAGCCTCATTATGTTGCTGCGATCCTCCTGTCTCAGCCTCCCAAGTCCTGGGATTACAGGTGTGCACCACCATGCCTGGCTAAGAGAATCATTTTTAAATACAAAAACAAACCCTAAGTCTTAAAGTGTTTTAAGGTATTTCATATCCTCTTGTGGTACATATTGTGTAGGTTTATATATCTTACAGAGCATAGAAATGACTATTTATTTATTTATTTTTGTGGTACTTGGGATTGAACCCAGGGGCATTCTAACTCCAGGCTACACCCCCAGCCCTATTTTATTTTTTATCTGGAAACAGAGTCTTGGTAAATTGATGAGGGTCTTGCTAAGTTTCTGATGCTGGCCTTGAACCTATGATCCTCTTGTCTCAGCCTCCCAAGTACTGGGATTACAGGCTTGCCCTACTGTGCCCGGCTTACACTTTTTGTGTGTGTGTGGTACTGGGGATGGAACCCAGGGGCATTCTACCTCCCAGTTACACCCCCAGCCCTATTTTATTTTTTATTTTGAAACAGGGTCTCACTAAGTTGCAGAGGGCCTCACAAAGTTGTTGAGGCTGGCCACGAACCTGGGATCCTCCTGTCTCAGCCTCCCAATACTGAGATTACAAGCATATACCACCATACCCCGCTTATTTTTTACATTTTTTACATTTACATTTTTAATATATGAAATTATGTGTTTATAAGAAAAAACTAGCATGCAAATAAGGTAAACATTTCTGGATTTTTTAACCAAAACACCATACTGTCCCATAGAACTTTCTGCAATAATGGAAATGTTCTTTATCTTCACTTTTCATTATGGTAGCCACCAGCTACATGTAGATATTAGGCAGTTGAAATATTGGTAGTTGACTGGGGAACTGAACCTTTTATTGAATTATAATTAATTAATTTTATTTTATTTTTTTATGGAACTGGGGATTGAACCCAGGGGCATTCTACCTCCAAGCTACATCCCCAGCCCTATTTTTTATTCTTTATTTTGAAACAGGATCTCATTAACTTGCGGATGCCTCACTAAGTAGCTGAGGCTAGCTGTGAACCTGCAATCGGCCTGTGTCAGCCTCACAAGTACTGGGATTACAAGCATGTGACACCACGCCCGGCTTGAATTATAATTAATTTAAATGTCAATAGCCACATGTGGCTATTGGCTAAAGTTTTGGACAGTGCTGCCTTAAGGGGAAAAAAGAAATAATTTAAATTAACTTTCTTTCTGGGTGTGGTGACGCACCACACCTTTGGGAGGCTGAGACAGGAGGATTGCAGGTTTGAGGACAGCCTCAGCAACATAGCAAGACTCTCAGCAACCTAGTGAGACCCTGTTTCCAAACAATAAATAAAAAGGGCTGGGGGTGTAGCTTAGAGGTAGAATGCCCCAGTGCCACAAAAATAAATAAATAAAATAAATAAACTTAGTTATCCTAAAATTTTCTTTATATAAATACACGAAAAATAAGTAGAACAGACATTAAAGCTGTTCTTTTTAAAGCGAGCAATTGCTTTGCTAGAATTCAATAAGTTTTAATAAGTATGAGTTGAAGTGCCTTTGTCTGGAAGCAGGGTGTGTGGCTGCCCTAGAGGAGGCTCTCTGGGTGCACAGTATGGCCCGGCTTACGTTATCTCTCCCATGCTTTTGCCTGCTCACCTCTCTCCTGCTCTTTCTGGTGTTGTAGTTGGGAAGACTTCGAACCATGCCATCGTCCTCGCGCAGCTCTTCACGCAGGGGAAGTGCTATGGATTGCACGCCTTCATTGTCCCCATCCGTGAAATGGGGACTCACAAGCCCTTGCCAGGTAAGGGTCGCTCATCTGATGTGCGGCGAAAATGAAACTGAGCACTTTTCCTTCACAAAACGTACCAGGCATAACGAAGGAGGAGGTGGGATGTTCCACCGGGAATTTAAGAGCATAAACATCTCCTGTCTTTGCTGTCATCTCTGGTAGGTATTACGGTTGGAGACATTGGCCCCAAATTTGGTTATGAAGAAATGGATAATGGCTACCTGAAGATGGACAACTATCGTATTCCCCGAGAAAATATGCTAATGAAGTATGCCCAGGTATGCTAGATAGCACATGGGCAGGAGTGTCCAGCAGGAGGGCTGCAGTGTCTGCATCCTTGCCAGCGTTTATTATTGTTTGTATTCTTTTTTTTTTTTTTTTTTTGCAGTACCAGGGATTGAACGCAGGGGCGTTCTACCTCCGCTCTACGCCCCCGGCCCTATTTTTTATACTTTATTTTGAAACCGGGTCTCACGAAGTTGCGGAGGGCCTCACTAAGGAGAGAGACAGGGAGAGAGAGCGAGAGAGCTGAGGCTGGCCGCGAACCCGGATCCTCCGGTCTCCGCCTCCCAGAGTACTGGGATGACAAGCGTGCGCCACCACGCCCGGCTTGTTTGTCTTCTTGATTGTTGTTCTGGCTGGAGTTAGGTGGGTCTCAGTGTAGGTTTGACTTGCATCTCCCTGATTCCTAATAATGTTGAACATTTTTTCATTTATTTGATGGCCATTCGTATTTCTTCTTTTGAGAGGTGTCTATTCAAATAATTCAATTGCCCATTTTTTAATTAGATTGTTTTTTGAGTAGGTTTTTTGAGTTCTTTCTATATTTTAGATCTCATTTATCAGCGAAGTAGCTGTTGAAATTGTCTCCCATTTGGTAGGCTTTCTCTTCACTCTTCATTCTTTCCTTTGCTGCACAGAAGCTTTTTAACTTGATGCCATCCCTTTATTGATTCTTGGTTTTTATTTCCCGAGCTTTGGGGGTCTTGTTAAGGAAGGTTCTGACTTGGTAGATCAATGTCGGAACTGAGAATATAATATTTTAGACAGCTGGATGTGATTGTGTGCACCTGTAATCCCAGTATTTGGGAGGCTGAGACAGGAGGATCGCAGGTTCGAGGCCAGCCTCAGCAATTTGGCAAGACTCTCAGAAACTTAGTGAGACTAAGTCAAAATAAAATAGGCTAGGGGTATAGCTGAGAGGTAGAATGCCCCTGGGTTCAATCCCCAGTACCAAAAAAACTTTTTTTCAGACAAATTGCCTGGTCATTGCTGATGCTGCCTTCCAGGAACCCCTCTTAGAGAACCACTGAACTTCCACTGGGGCTCATGGAAGGAAGCATCAGGCCCATGTTGTTCTTCCAGGTGAAACCCGACGGCACGTATGTGAAGCCCCTGAACAACAAGCTCACCTATGGGACCATGGTGTTCGTCAGGTCCTTCCTGGTGGGAGAAGCAGCTCGCTCTCTGTCCAAGGCGTGCACCATTGCCATCCGATACAGCGCCGTGAGGCACCAGTCTGAAATCAAGCCAGGGTGAGAGATGGGCTCAGTACTGAAGGCCTGGTTTTGACCCTGTTCAGATATCAGAATCCCCAAATGTGGGAAGAGATGTGTTGGCTATGCAAAATTAGCTAGAGTGTCCAGATGTGGTGGCACATACCTGTAATCCCAACCACCCAGGAGGCTGAGGCAGAAGGATTGCAAGTTCGAGGCCAGCCTGGGCAATGTTGTAAGACCCTGTCTCAAAATAAAATTTGAAAAGGACTGGGAGCCAGGTGTGGTGGCCCATACCTGCGATCACAGTACTTGGGAGACTGAGACAGGAGAATCACAGATTCGAGGCCAGTCTCAGCAACTTAGACTCTGTTTCAAAATAAAAAATAAAAAGGGTTGGAGGTATAGCTTAGAGGTAAAATCCCCCTGGGTTCAATCCCCAGTACCAAAAGAAAAGCAAAAGAACCATACACGGGGATGTAGCATTCTACCTCTTTCCTCTTTTTAAGAGGAAAGATGAAGCCGGGCGTGGTGGCGCACTCTCGTAATCCCAGTACTTGGGAGGCTGAGATCAGAGGATCCGGGTTCATGGCCAGCCTCAGCTACTTAGTGAGGCCCTGCGCAACTTAGTGAGACCCTGTTTCAAAATAAAGAATGAGTGGTGGCGCACGCTTGTAATCCCAGTACTTTGGGAGGCGAAGACCAGAGGATCTGGGCTCGTGGCCAGCCTCAGCTCTCTCTCTCTCTCTCTCTCTCTCTCTCTCTCTCTCTCTCTCTCTCTCCCCCTGTCTCTCTCTATATATGTATATAAATAGTGAGGCCCTCCGCAACTTCATGAGACCCGGTTTCAAAATAAAGTATAAAAAATAGGGCCGGGGGTATAGCGTGGAGGTAGAACGCCCCTGGGTTCAATCCCTGGTACCGCCAAAAAAAAAAAAAAGAATGAAAAATAGGGCTGGGGGTGTAGCTGTAGCTCAGAGGTAGAATGCCCCTGGGTTCAATCCCCAGTACCGCAAAAAATAAAAATAAAAATAAAAGAGGAAAGATGACAATAACGGCCTTCCTTCTGCCCCTGCACAGTGCTGGGAATCTAACCCAGAGCACTGAGCCATGTCTTACTATTTTTAATATTTTTTTGGTACTGGGGATTGAACTCAGGGGCATTCTACCTCCACCTCCAAGCTACACACCGAGCCCTTTTATATTTTTTGTTTTTGAAACAGGGTGTGGTGGCACACACTTGTAATCCCAGTACTTGGGAGGCTGAGACAGGAGGATCGCAGGTTCACAGCCAGCCTCAGCTACTTAGTGAGGCCATCTGCAACTTAGTAGGACCCTGATTCAAAATAAAGAATAAAAAATAGGGCTGAGGTGTAGCTCAGAGGTACAGTGCCCCTGGGTCAATCCCCAGCACCAAAAGAAAAAAGAAACAGGGCCTCATTATGTTGCTGAGAATCTCGCTATGTGCTGAGGCTGTTCTTAAACTTTCAATCCTCCCAAGTGCTGGGATTCCAGCTGTGTGCCACCACGCCCGGCTTATTTGTTTTATTGGTACTAGGGATTTAACCCCAGGGCATTCTACCTCTGAGCTCTACCTTCAGCCCTATTTTATTATTTATTTATTTATTTATTTGGTGGTACTGGGGATTGAACCCAGGTGTATTCTACCTCCGAGCCACAGCCTCAGCCCTATTTTATTTATTTTTTTTTTGAAACAGGGTCTCACTAGGTTGATGAGTCTCACACTACTTGCTGAGGCTGTCCTCAAACCTGCAATCCTCCTGTCTCAGCCTCCCAAGTACTGGGATCACAAGTGTGGGCCACCACGCCCGGCTTCTTTTTTTATTTTGAAACAGGGTCTCACTAGTTTGCAGAGGGCCTCACTAAGTTGCTGAGTCTGGCCGCGAACCTGCAATCTTCGTGTCTCAACTTCCCAAGTCCTGAGATTACAAGCGTGCGACAATCACACCTAGCTCTATTTTATTTTATATTTTGAAACAGGGTCTCACAAACTCGTAGAGGACCTCATTAAGTTGCTGAGGCTGTCCTCGAACCTACTATCCTCCTGTCTCAGCCTCCACCATGTGCACCACCACACCCGGCAACCCCAGATTCTTTTTTTTTTTTTTGCGGTACTAGTGATGAAACCCAGGGTCATTCTACCTCCAAGCTACACCCCCAGCCCTATTTTTTTTATTCTTTATTTGAAATAGGGTCTTACTAAGTTGCGGAGGGCCTCACTAAGTAGCCGAGGCTGGCCGCGAGACCAGATCCTCCTGTCTCAGCCTCCCAACCAAGTACTGGGATTACAAGCGTGTGCCACTATGCCCGGTCTTTTTTTTTTTTTTTTTTCCTGTGGTGCTGGGGGTGGAACCCAGGGGCATTCTACCTTAGAGCTACATCCCCAGCCCATTTTATTTTTTATTTGGAAACAGGGTCTCACCAAGTTACTGAGAGCCTGATGAAGTTGTTGAGGCTGACTTCAAACCTGTGATCCTCCAGTTTCAGCCTCCCAAATACTGGGATTACAGGCGTGCACCATCACGCCCAGCTAACCTCTGATTTTTAATCTTTCAGTTTCTCCATTTGTAAAATGAGGATAATGATAACAGCTCTCTCACAGAGTCTTTATGAGGATTGAATAAGTTAATATATCAAAGCACTTAGACTTGAACCTGGCACATAGCAAGTTCTATGTAAGCATTTACTTACTATTATTTTTATTTTTCGATATAATTTAGTGAACCAGAACCACAGATTTTGGATTTTCAAACACAGCAATATAAACTTTTTCCACTCCTGGCCACGGCCTATGCCTTCCAGTTTGTGGGTGCATACATGAAGGAGACCTATCATCGGATCAATGAGGGCATCGGCCAGGGGGACCTGAGTGAGCTGCCTGAGGTACGTGTTTCTCTCGCTTTCTTGTTGGGGATCCTTCTTTTTCTTTCTTTTTTTTTTTTTGTGGTACTGGGGATTGAACCCAGGGGCGTTCTACCTCCGCGCTACACCCCAGGCCCTATTTTTATCCTTTATTTATTTATTTATTTATTTATTTATTCATTTATTTATTTATTTTTTGCGGTTCCGGGGATTGAACGCAGGGGCGTTCTACCTCTGTGCTACGCCCCCGGCCCTACTTTTTATACTTTATTTTGAAACCGGGTCTCACGAAGTTGCGGAGGGCCTCACTAAGTAGAGAGAGAGAGACAGAGACAGAGACAGAGACAGAGAGAGAGCTGAGGCTAGCCGCGAACCTGGATCCTCCGGTCTCTGCCTCCCAAAGTACTGGCATTATAAGCGTGTGCCACCACGCCCGACTTATCCTTTATTTTGAAACCGGGTCTCACGAAGTTGCAGAGGGCCTCACTAAGTAGAGAGAGAGAGAGAGATGAGGCTGGCCGCAAACCCGGATCCTCTGGTCTCTGCCTCCCAAAGTACTGGCAAGCGTGTGCCACCACGCCTGGCTTGGATCCTTCTTTTTCATGTTTGCCTGTTGGGAAGTGTCCAGAAGAAGCTACACATTGGGACTTCTGAAAGGAATTACAAATTCCTAGAACTTTTTATGAGTGAAAGTGGATCAGATGCGAAGATAGGATTTTTAATTAGGTGGGTTTTGTTTTTAAATATCATAAGTATTGAACCATGTTGGTCATTTGTCAATCAAGGGAACATAAAACCAGGTGACTGTTTTTGCTAAATAGAACAATTCAGACGGGAGTATGGGAATGTTGCTAGTTTGAGCCAGTCACAGGTGACTGCCTCTTGTTGACATGTGCAGTGGCTGGGATTTTTTAGGGGAATATAAGAGGCTTATTTAGGGAAGTGTGGGGATAGTTTAAGAGAAGGCCATGGTGAAGGGTTACATTCCAGAAAAAGGGCCCACAGTGGCCGGCTTTGGTGGCGATAGTGCCATTAGAGGACGAGGTCTGTTTTCTCATTGGAACAAGGACCCTGAGCACCACACACGTCCTCACTGCCTGTGCTTGTCCCCTAGCTTCACGCGCTCACTGCTGGGCTTAAGGCTTTCACCACCTGGACGGCTAACGCTGCTATTGAAGAGTGTCGGATGGCTTGTGGTGGGCACGGCTATTCTCATAGCAGTGGTATTCCAAATATTTATGTCACTTTCACCCCAGCCTGCACCTTCGAGGGAGAAAACACCGTCATGATGCTACAGACAGCCAGGTGAGAACCGAGTTCATGTCTCCTGTTGGTTCTATTCTTTGTCAGAGGTTCCTGTTGCCACCATGCATATACGTATATTTGTTCCTGAAAGGCATAGTTTCGCTTCAGTCCTGACTCACTGTTTTTATCTGTGGTCAGACGTAACAGATATGAAACACCTGTTCACATGGCCTAGCACCATTTCAGAAGTAGAGTTACTAAAAGCGCACGTCCTGGTGATTTCTAGGTTTTTGATGAAGAGCTATGACCAGGTGCATTCAGGGAAGTTGGTGTGTGGCATGGTGTCCTACTTGAATGACCTGCCCAGCCAGCGCATCCAGCCTCAGCAGGTGGCCGTCTGGCCAACCGTGGTGGACATCAGCAGCCCCGAGAGCCTGACCGAAGCATACAAGCTCCGTGCAGCCAGGTGAGCTCGCCCTGGAGAGCCGGCCGCGGGGTCAGGGTCAGGGCGACGGGCCGAGGCGTGGGGAAACCATGCGTCATATTCTCACATCTCTATTTTTCCTTTATTTCTTAACAGATTAGTAGACATTGCTGCGAAAAACCTTCAGGCTGAAATGAGTCATAGGAAAAGCAAGGAGGTGGCATGGAACCTAACCTCCGTTGACCTGGTTCGCGCCAGTGAGGTCAGTGGGGTCCCCTCCCCGTCTCTCTGCCCTGCTCCGTTTATTTAGTGCCCTGGTCACTGGGGGGCTCTCCCCAAGTCCTAACGCTCTTGTTTCCTTTTCATCTAGGCACATTGCCACTATGTGGTAGTTAAGCTCTTCTCAGAAAAACTCCTCAAAATTCAAGATAAATCCGTCCAAGCTGTCTTAAGGAATTTATGTCTTTTGTATTGTCTGTATGGAATCAGTCAGAAGTCGGGAGATTTTCTTCAGGTCAGTATCTTCTAAGTAGTCTTTTTTCTTTTTTTTTATAGTTTGTTGTGTATAAACATATGCCTATATACAATTTTATTTATTTTGGTTTATTTCAGGGGAACATCATGACAGGGTCTCAGATCACCCAAGTGAACAAGCGCATCCTGGAGTTGCTCACTGCGGTCCGCCCCAATGCTGTTGCTTTGGTTGATGCGTTTGATTTTAAGGATTTGACTCTTGGCTCTGTTCTTGGCCGCTATGATGGGAATGTGTACGAAAATTTGTTTGAGTGGGCCAAGAAATCCCCACTGAACAAAACAGAGGTAAAAAAAAAAATTATTTCCACTTCTGTATTCATTTACTTTTGTGCAGTTCTGGGGATGGAAGCCAGAGCCTCACACGTGGTCGCAGGCAACTGCCCTGCCACTGTGCCACACCTCCAGCCCACTGAAGTTCTTCTTTTATTTATTTATTTATTTATTTATTTTGTTTTATTTTTGTAGTACTGGGGTTTGAATCCAGGGGCATTCTACCTCCAAGCTACACCCCCAGCCCTATTTTTTGTTCTTTATTTTGAAACAGGGTCTCACTAAATTGCGGAGGACCTCACTAAGTAGCTGAGGCTGGCTGCGAACACTGATCCTCCAGTCTCAGCCTCCCAAGTACTGGGATTACAAGCGTGCGCCACCACGCCCGGCTCTGAAGTTCTTTTAAATCTGAGGCAGGAAAGGCTTCTGGAAAGCCCCGAAAGCACTGTGGCTACTTCTGGTAGTGACTTTATTTGGGCAACAGATTCAGAAAAGTACTGATTTATTTCCACACTAAGCAGAGTTTTAATTTCCTAGAATACTTACTAATGAATTGAACATTTTCAAACATATACAGAAATAGAATACCATAATGTACTTCCATGTACTTCTTTTTGTGTGAGTGTGTGGTACTAGTGATTGAATCCAGGGGCATTCTACCTCCCAAGGTACACCCCCAGCCCT
>PVJS01034688.1:0-21435 GCA_004027185.1 Glis glis
ACATCATGTGCTATAGTTTGTTTCCCTCCACTCCCCGCCCAACTCCCTCAGTTAGGTCACCTTCTTTGTCCATCTAAAGATTTCTTCTTCTTCCTTTCTAAGTCCCTTCTACGTCCCATTCTATCTAGCTCCCACAGATTAGGGGGAACATCCGATTTTTTATTCTTAGTGTCTTACTAATATCGCTTAGCATGATGTTTTTAATAGTGGTCTCGTGATCTGCAAACCCTCCCCATGGAGCCAGTAATCCAATGACTAGCGCAGACCCTGCCATTAGGAGTAGTAACTCTCTTTTGAGTGTGGTGGTACCCTTGTTGTATTTAATACTTGTACCTCATAGAAATTGCTGGTTATCTACCCAGAGCACACTGGCCTTGAAAGAGAATGACAGAATATGGGCCCATCTAAGGGTTTTCCTTGTTGTCTATAGATTTTATTAGCACTAGTTCCCCTAGACAGAACAAAACCTCTCCCTTTCCCACTGGCACTTTTTGGAGTCCTCCCAAAGCTTGTTGATAAGCTGCCAGCTGGGTAATATAGTCTGCTAATATCTGGGATTCCGAGTCTAAGACTACGTCCTAAAACAGGAAGGGCCTCCCATATAATTTTTTGAAGGGTGTAAGATTTAATTTGCCAGGTGTATTATAGATCCACATTAGAGCCATAGGGAATAATTGCCGCCAGGGGACCTGGACTTCTTGAGCCACTTTGAGGAGGTGTCTTTTTAATATCCTGTTGGCCTTTTCTACTTTCCCAGAGGATTGGAGATGCTGGGCACAGTGCAGATTGAAGTCAATACCCGAGGCCTGAGTAACGCCTTGGGGAACCTCAGATTTGAAGGCTGGGCCATTGTCACTCTATAATGAAGGAGGGAACAATGAGGCAAGGAATAATTTCTTGAAGTAGAATTTTTACTACCTCCTGTGTTTTCTCTGATTTTCAAGTGAAGGTCTTTACCCATCCTGTGAAGATATTTATGAATACCAACATCACTCTGTGTCTCTTCCCTCCTGGCATGTAAGTAAAATCAATTTGCCAATCTTCCCCTTGCTATTTTTAGGTTTAGTCCTGAGGCAAATTTTACATCCCTGCAGGATGTGACTCCTGGTTTCCTACAAACACTCTCCGGTGAATAACCTTGAGGCTAGTTTCAAGGAATTATCTTTCCCCAAGTGATGCATCTGATGGAGGGTTTCAAGTATTTTCCATTGCAAGTTTTGGGGTAGCCATATACTTTTACCAGAGGTAACCCACCATCCTTGATGGTCTACAGTGCACCCCTGTTGTCTAGCTTTGGCACTCCTCTGGGGAATGCACAGGTCTCACATCAGGTAACGATGACCCTTCCCACATGATCGGACAGATAGTTGTTAGGCCTGTGTGAGTGGCTGCTTCTCAGGCTGCCCTATCAGTCAGGTTATTGCCCTGAGCGACAAGATCTGTTCTTTTTGATGCCCCCTGCAATGCATTATTGCCACTAGTTTTGGTCATAGGAGGGACGTTAATAAGTCGATAATCTGGGACTTGTGTCTAATAGGGGATCCAGATGAAGTAAGAAGCCCCCTTTCTTTCCATATAGCTGCATGGGCATGAATGACTAGAAAGCCATATTTGGAATCTATACAGATGTTAAGCCTTTTTCCATCGACCATATGAAGCACCTTAGGCAGCCCTATTAGCTTGGCTAATTGGGTGCTAGTGGACAGTGGCAGTGGTCCTGCCTCTCTCACTTCAAAGGGTATAGTGAAACATAACCAGCATATTGTACCCGCTCCTTCACAAAGGAGCTGCCGTCAGTGAATAATTCATGATCAGGGTTAAGGAAAGGTTAATCTGTCAGTTCTGGTGAGGGTGCCCAAAGGTGTGTTAACGTCTTCTAGATAAATGAATGGGGCCTTCCATGTCTCCAGGCAGGAAGGTAGATGGATTGAGAGCCATTTCTTCAATGATATATCAGACACATCTATAAAGATCACCTGATATTTAAGGATGAGGCTGTTTGACAGTCACAGATGTCCCTTTGACTCTAATAGGCTCCTGAGGTCATGGGGGTTTGTACTGTAAGAGGTGTGCCTAATGTTAGCTTCTGGACCTTGGGAACTAGGGTACTCACTGAGGCCATTGCCTGTAAGCAAGCTGTCCAGTCACAAGCTACAGGGTCAAGTTCTTTGCTGAGATAAGTTGCAGGCTGTGGAATTCCTTCCTTATGTCGCCATTCCCAATACTACCCCCTCTTTTTGGAGATGTACAGATTGAACTTATCTAGACAATTCAAGAGCTGGTACCTCACTCAGGGCCTGTTTTAACATTTTAAATGCCTGCTTCTTCAGGGGGCTAATCTGGGAGTTTAGGATATTCCTAACATTCTTTAAGAAGTCTATATAAGGGTCATGCTGAGGTAGGATAGAAGAAATAATATATTAGAAAGGAGACAAATTGGGAAGGAAATGAAAAAAAGTTTTAAAATCTAAAAACTTCATAATCCTTAGCTTCACCTTTCAGAAGCCTGTTTGCTTATAGACAAAGGTCCTTAATGAGCCACACTTTTAATAATAATGGCCCATGTGGCCTGTCCTTTACTTGGGTTCTCAAAAAGCCTGACCTACACTTTTTAATCATAATGGCATAGCTTCATACCTAAAATCCCTTAGATAATTAGATCCCAAAAGAGAAAATTCCACCTTTTGTCAGAGCCCCACACCCCATCTTCTAGCCTCTATTTCCTTGGAAGAAGATACAAGAAGTCACACATTTGTCCTGCACCCTGACTTCACGCCTCAACTCCCTGGGATTCTTATTAAAAACAACAACAACAACAACAACAACAACAAAAGAATTCTCCCCTTTTGTCAACCTGAAAATTCATAGAAAGGAGACCACCATCCCAGGTTGCCATGTACCCCTAGCCACCCCCTCTCTAGGTTCCCTATAAGAAAAGGATTGTAAAGATCCTGGGGCTGCTCTCACACTCTAGAGGTGGCCCATGTTTCCCCTTGAAAGTGTATCTCCACTTTTATTAAATTAAACCTCTGTCTTTATCTCTTGAGTGGCACATGCTGAAATTCTTTTCACCACAGAAGTCAAGGACCCCAAGGGTCCTGAGGTGAGTTTCCCTTTCACAAACCAGGGAACTCCTCAGGACTCTCCACAGAATTATCGTGTTTTCCTGTGACAGTGCTATCTCGGCATAGCCCGGGATCCATATATAGCAATAACCTGCAGTTTCCCCAAATCCCCGAAGTTGTCTTGGGGTACTAGGGATAGGGAAACTGAATATGAGCTGCACTCTCTCTGGCCCTAAAGAGTGAGAATCCCCTCTTAGTATGATCCACAAGTAAGTAACTTGGGTCTCACAAAGTTTAGCCTTTTCCATTGAAACTTTATAGCCTCTTTGAGCCAGCAAGTTAAGGAGAGATTTTGTCACCTCCTCACAATCCCTCAGGGAGGGACAAGCCATCAAAAGGTTGTCCACATATTGGAGGAGTGTGGCCTTGGGGAATTCCAATCCTCCATGTCCTTAGACAAGGTCTGGGCAAATATGTGTGGGCTGTCCCTGAACCCCTGAGACAGCACTGTGCAAGTTAACTGGCATCCACCTCCCCTGAGGTCCTCAAAGGCAAAAAGAAGCTGGCTATGTGGACAAAGAGGGATGTAGAAAAAGACATCTTTTAAATCTAGAACAGAGTAGCACTGGGTTCCACTGGGAATCTGTGTCAGTAAGGTATAAGGATTAGGAACCACCAGGTGTTATGGGATCATTGCCTCATTGATAAGCCAGAGATCCTGCACCAGACACCATTTGTCCTTTCCCTTCCTTATACCTAGGATAGGGGTTTCATAGGGACTGACACATTCTACCAATAACCCTAAGCTTAACAAGTGATTTATGATGGGCAACAGTCCTTTTTTTAACTCAGGTCTGAGGGGGTATTATTTTTGTTGGAGAAAAGTGAACGGGTCCTTCAGCTTAATGAGGACAAATGTGGCAGAAAGGGCCCATCCCACAGTTCTGCTACCTGTCCATATTGTTGGATTTATGTCTATTTCCATTGAAGGGAAGCACCCAGAGCCAGGCGTGGTGGCGCACGTTTGTAATCCTAGTACTAGAGAGGCTGAGACAGGAGGATCGCATATTTGAGGATGGCTTCATCAATTCAGAGAATCTCTGCAACATAGTGAGACCCTTTTTCCAAATAAGAAATAAAAAATAGGTCTGGGGGTATAGCTCAGAGGTAGAATGCTCTGGGTTCAATTCCCAGTACCACACACACACACACACACACACACACACACAAAGGGAATCACTCAGGTGGTTCTGAAGGGAAAATTAATCCTACCTTGGTTTTTTTTTTTACATTATATCTCTTCCCAACAGCAGAGCTTGGGTCTCTGGTATGACAAAGAAAGAGTGAGAGAAGTGGAGGTCACCCCAGTAGCAGGCTAAATCTTGAGTAAATGTGATAGTTGGTCTGGTTTGTCAACTTGACCCTCCTAAGATCATGTGACTTTGGTTGTATAAGATTGAACCGGAAGTCCTGCCGTAAATGTGGGCAGCAGGGTTCTGATAGGTGCAGGACTTAGATAAAAAGAAGGAGAAAGCTGCGTAGAGAGAGCTGCAACTTTTCCTGAAGAAAACACATCTGCTCTCATCTGAGATCGTTGGCCTCCACCTTTGCCGTTTCCTTGAAGAGCTTCTTGATCTTCTGTTCTCGTCTGAGATCGTCGGCCTCCAGCCATCGAACTGAAACTTCACCATCATTTCTCCGAAGAGCTTCCTTATCTTCACATCTTGGACTGGATTGAATTGGTGGTTGCTTCAATCCTAAGGCTCCAGCTCTTAGACCGCCCGACCAGCTACTGATTCCTCTGGTTCTTCACGTGCAGTCGAAACTCAGGACTACATTGTGAACTGATCTAATAAATTCCTTTTTCATATACTCATTCTGTGAATTCTGTTGATCTGACCAATACAGTAAAGAAGTGTTCAAGAGGCTGGCCCGATATGTCCTGAACAGTCACTTTACAAGAGGATCTTGGACCAGGGGATAAAGGCAACGCAGAGAATCTGGCACCTGTGTCCAAGAAGAACCAGACAGTCTGTGATCCCACCTTTAGGGTTGCCCAAGGCTCTTTACTCTTGACCCAGGGGGTGGCAGCCTGGAGAGATAGCCCTGGCTCCCATCATTGGAGGACCTGGATTTGAGGACCAATGGTTCCCCCTTACATTGCAGGCAGGGCTTTGGAGGATGTTTACAGCCTCTATGTTGGGGGCATTCTCATTTGAAATGCCCTGGCTTCCCATCACTAAAACTATCCTGAAACTGGGTTCCTGTGGGATTGGTTCTACTGCGCATGGCAGCCAGGATTTCCCCATGATGCTTTGTCTTTTGTTTTTCCAAGTCCCTATTATAATACAATTAGCAGCCTGCATTAGTTGGCCCAAAGTGGACTTTTCTGAATCTGACACCATTTGTTGGAGTTTCCTCCTTAAATTTGGCATGGACTAGATTAAGAATTTGTCTCCAAGAATGGACTCCCCTCCTATCGAGTCTGGAGTTAAATTAGTGAACTTAACCATGGCCTCCCTGAATCTCTCCAAGAAGGTCACTGGGGTCTCATTTGGACCTGAATGTATAGCTGCCAATTGGCCATAATTAAGACCCTTAAGTTTTCCATAATACTTCTAGTATGCAATATAAATATTCACTTCTTTCCCAATCATACCTCTGATCCTTAGGGTTCCACTTGGTTTCTTGTAACTGTACCGCATCTGCCCCTTCGGAACCTGCTGAGTTATCCTTAGTGAAGGTCTTTGGGCAGTATAATAGTTATTACCTGCCTCTATGGCTTTTTTTGTACCCTCGTTCTCTTTCTAGGGAGGTCAGAGTCTGATCTAAGAGTAAGTCAGAATCTTTCCATGTGAGGTCATATGAAGAAGTTAATTATCTCGAAGGCCTGAATGCATTGGTCGGGATTGGTGATATAACTGCCAAGGTCCTTTTTTATTTCTTTAAGCTCACTCAGTGAAATGGTTTATGGGTAATTTGGGGTCCAAACTCTCTTCTATTGCCACAAGGGGAAATATTCCTCCTTGTCCCCCTAGTACTGGCCCTGTTTTTTCTTAGTTTTGAGTGCTGCCTGAGTCCTCTTGTCATGAGGGGCAGTATCATGATATGGGGGCCTGTCCAGCCATGGTTCCTACAGTGCTGTCATCTTGTTTTCCTGGGGCCAATTGGTCTTTGGATTCTGTCTTAACTTTTGCTACCAAAATTGTTCCAACTTTGCAATCTTCTAATAAGTCTGGATGGTCCCGAATATAAAAGAAAAGCTGAATATATGCCACTTCCCCCCACTTTCCCTTCTTCCTACAGAATAGGTCTAGTTGCAGGACAGGGTTATAGTTTAGGCTTCCCTGAGGGGGCCAGTTCTCTCTGCCCCCCAGCAAGTATTGTGGCTATGCTTGAGTGCAGAAGATGAGAACTATTTGCTTTAGGATCTGGGGGTCAAACTTATCCCAGTGTTGAAGGATGCATGCCAGGAGAGTTCAAGCTTCCACCTTGGACTGCTGGGATCCCATCTATGAGAGAGAGGGTATATTTATTGGATTGTACTTGGAAGCTTGCCCCCTTCCTTGCACCTATGATAGATGCTATAAGCCCAGCCAGGGGCGAGTCAAGCTAGGACTCATCCGTGGGCTTCATGAGAGTGGCCTCATGGTCCACTGTGGATGGCCTCTATGAGCATGAGGCTTTGCCACTCTTGCCTCTGCCTCAATTCATCCTCTCCTGCCTGCTGTCCCCTTCTCTCTCTGTCTGGGAGGGATCTCCTTATATCCTCTCTTATATTCCAGATACCATTGATTTTTCCAATTAATAAAACACTGTAACTCCCAAAACACTCACTGCAGCCACAGACAGATGGTGGCCATTAGGGCTAAGACCTCAAGTGTGGGAGAATCCTGCCTTTTACCCGTCTTTTTATACTTTAAGAAGAATGTGTCATGGGTCAGATGATAAAGGCCTAAGGATGACAGGAGAGCAGTAATAGCTACCCATGGACAGTTCTCATTTCTGAATCCTACATAGGTTTTTGGATGCATGCAAGCACTATATTTTATCAAGTGACAAAGGAGCAGGCCCCAGAGGACAGAGGTCTCTGTTGCTAGGAATTATAGGGACAAAAGGGAACACAGCCCGGCAGCAAGAAGCATGCTTTATTTAGGGATAAAACCCAGGAGATGGAGCATGGGATAGAGTGAGAATGGGAGGGGTTGGTGCTGTTTTGAGGAAAAATCAGTTGACAACTGGGGCAAAAACCTGAGGTGGCTTGAGCTATACATCTGGGATTAAAGCCCAGAGCAGTGGGCAGCACGGCTCCAGAGAGAGGAGTCAGGATTCAGAGCCCAAAGCATCATGGGTGAAGGTGGCAGCACCTGCCCCCTGCCTGGCCCCATGCTGCTGCAACTGGCCTACTGGCAAGGGAGGGTGACACAGTACCTGACCTCCCAGATAGTGCTCATGGAGCTTCCACCACACCCTGGTATAGCACATGAGCGCACAGCACAGTGCCGACCAGCTTGGAGACCGCTGCCCCCCATGCCCTGAATGCAAAGATGGCCACAGACCTCTACCTGCCCACCGATGTTGCTAACAGCAACTCTACTGGCATGGCCATGGGTAGAAAGACTAGCCCACACAACGCCCCTGCCCAGTCCCTGCCCCACGCCCGGCAACAACCCGAGATCCCCAACTGGTAGTCCTTCCACCTGAGGCTGAGGGAGAGGAACATGCTAATGATCAATAACGAGCTCATGGCTGATGTCCACTTCATTGTGGGGCCCCTGGGGGTGGGTGGCAGGTACTTTCCCAAGCTCAGCTTCCCACAGGGCTTTTAAAAGAGTGTCCTATCTTAGACGGGGACAAAATGGATGGGCACTCATTGGGGCCCTCACAAGACAAGGATGGGTTTCCCTGGAGCCTCAATATAAACTGTGACATAGGCTTAGTCCTGTTTGCGTGGCATAGGCTGAAAAGTCATTGCCCCTTAGGATGTGAGGCTCCGGGTCACTTACCAGCTGCCACTAAGCCTTTTAGCCAGCATGGGAGAGGTCCAACGTCCCTCTTGGCCACCCTACACTGTTTATAGGGGTGCCTCATCCTGGAGATTCGGCTGTAGCTACGCTGTGGCTGGGGGGACTCCACAGTAAAGAAGAGCGTGGCGGGGCTGGAACTCACGTCATCCACCAGGATTCTATCCTGCTCGGGGAGGGTTACTGACCTTGCAAGATGCAGCGGCGTCAGACCACCCTCAGGTGTTGCCGTAACCCCGTGGCTGGGCACAAAACCTACAGTTTCGTTTTTACTGTGAGTCCTTTTTCTTAGCTCAATATAGAAATAATGAGCCAGAAAACTCATTTTAAAGCTAAAGTACTATTTTTTAGAGTGACAGGAGAATGTCTCACACACAGAGGAGAATGACATAGAGTGCTTGAACTGAGGTAGGATAGAAGAAAAAAATAGTAGGTAGAAAGGAGAGAAATTGGGAAGAAAAGGGAAAATATAATTACAATAGTTCATCTGGCCTGTCCTTTACTTAGGTCATCAGCAGGCCAGGCCTGCACTTTTAAACATAATGGCCTATTTTCACGCCTGAATTCCTGGGATACTTAACAACAACAACAAAAAATTCCAAAGGATGTCTCACCTTTTGTGAAACCCTGGCATCACCCAGCACCCACCAATGAAATGGTGAGAACCTGAGAATTCAAGAGAAGGAGACCGCCATCGTGTTACTCCATCCCTGCCATGTGCCCCTAGCCACCCCCATCTCAGGGCCCCCTATAAGAAAAGGATTGCAAGGACCCCCAGGGCCTCTCACACTCTTGAGGTTTCCCATGTTCTCCCTTGAACGTGTATCCCTGCTTTTCCTAAATAAAACCTCTGTCTTGTCTCTGGCACATGCTGAAATTATTTTCAACACAGAAGCCAAGGACCCCGAAGGTCCTGAGGTGAGTTTTCCATCCCCAAACTTGGGAACTCCTCAGGACTCTCCATGGAAGTATCGTGTTTTCCCGTGACAGAACAAGACACTCCCGTCTTCTAAACCCTGAGTCTTTGTATATGAATTTTGGCTTCTTTAGCTTGTCTGAAACGGGATGTGACAGCGAGCTGGTCTGTCATCCCAGGATGGATGTGAGAATGAGTTGGCCGCAGGATATGTCTTTATTAGCCATTTGAGCAGTCACAGGGTCTTTTCCTGAGTCCTGACTGCCCAAGACCACAACAAGGTGATACATGGTGTTTTTCCAATCCCCCTTTAAGTCCCAGTGTCTGTAATTGTGTCAAAAACATAATAAAAGTTTAAGTTTTCAGAGAACATTCTCTTACTGTGATTATTATTTCATATAAACCCAAGGCTTGGGAACAGTGTACCACAAATTGTGAGTAAGAAAAATTTATCTAACTCTCCATGTGTAGTAATTTCAATAGTATATTTCAAATTGAATCAAGAAATATTAAGTGGCTGCCACCTGCTATTCAAGCAAAATACTCTATTGCTTTGTAGCAATAAATGGGGAGACTAAAAACACCAGAACCATTTAAAGTAAGAAAACTCATCTACATTAAAATAAGAAAAATAGAACATAAATGTTCCCAGCCATCTTGAAATAATGGTATTATATAGAATTTAAACAGATTGTGTTCCAAGTCAAATTTAGTACCCAGAGACAAGATGACATTAACAAGATCAATATCTAGAGCAGAGGAAGTATGAGTCTCAGGGGCAAAATTGTCACGAAGATAAGGGCAGATGAGGTAGGATGGGTCTTAGCAAGAGGTCACCTCTGCCACACACAGGTAATAGTGTGTCAGGAAACAGAGATAAGGAGACAGCTTCCTCCATCCCCATCAAAGCAGAAACAAAGATTTATTCTCTTACTATACTCCCAACTAGCCAGAAATGTAGACTTTGTCATTTACTTTCAAGAGTTAGAAATCATATTATCATGGGGAGGAATCAGGAGAAATCAAATATTTTTAGCTTCACATCATTTCTTGATTGCTATTCATTATACAGTGAATATTTAACTTTATTAAATTCATTATTTTACATTTCCTGGGAAATCAAGTGGTTGAGGTGAAATAAAATTGCATACTAAATCCAAGTGAGTGCTAATGATGTAATTAAATATTTAGAATATTGCTTTATTTTTACCCTTTGTATTTTATTGATACTAGCATTGGCTTAAATTATAAAATATTTTCAATATCAATTATTTATGAATAAAGAGATCATTTCTTTTTTCTTGTTGTTTTTAGGATATGGTAACACAACTTGCCATACTTTTCCTGACACAACTAGCCAGGAGTTACTGATACAACCATGTTCCCTGTCAGATTTTCTCTACTAAAAATAATGAGCTATAATCAATATTTTCAACTTATATAATTTTAGGTTGGAAATCAAACATTTTAGAAAAGAACATGTGGACATATTTCTTGATTACTCAGTGTCATAACTGAAGACTCACAGTTCATTTCTTTTTCTCATGCATATAAATTCAGTAAATTAAATAGAAAATGGAAAACAGGAAACATTTAACAAATAATTCTACTTAAAATGAGAAATTGCAAAACAAATGCTTAGATTATTTATTATCCCTTCAAAAATTCTTAAAAATCTTAATTTTTTAAATTAAAATTTGAAAATTAAAGAGAAATCTTAAAATGTCTTAAAATCAATGGCATCTTAGATTCTATGAACAAAAAGGTATTACAAGGGGTGCTTTTGTGTGTGTGTGTGTGTGTGTGTGTGTATGGTACTGGGGATTGAACCCAGGAGCATGCTACTCTGAGCTACACCCCTGACCCTACTTTTTTTTTTTTTTTTGGATCTCACTAACTTGTGAAGTGCCTCACTAGAAGTTGCTGAGACTGGCCATGAATCTGTAATCCTCATGTCTCAGCCTCCCAAGTACTGGGAATACAGATGTGCGCCATCATGCCAGACTGAAATTTCCGTTTTGAACTTTAAGAAGTCACAAAGTCACATATTTGCCAAATGGTCATTTTGTAACCTCTTTTATTCTTTTGTTAATCCAAATAATTGATTTAGAATTAACTGGAGGTTAATTATTTTTTCCTCTCCAGGAAATTCACCAACACATAAATTTTGCTAATTTTGTTTTCCAAACAGCAATGTGAAATACATGACCGAGCTTTGCTGGCTGGCTGTCCTTTCTCCTTTGTTCCCTTCACATGGTCCTCCCTTCTCAAACAGAAAACTGTTGGGTGGGAAGCACCTAGACACTGTTAGGAAATCTATTCCCCTATTTTACTTGGAGGCTCTGTTTAGCTTTTTATTTTGTTTCTGTGGTACATTCAGACATGGTTAATCAATTACACCATAGGTCTTATTGTCTGAACTAAGATGATAGGCTCAGTTTCATGTTCCAGGTAGGATAAGAATTATGGAACCAACCTAGGTGTCCACCAACCGATAAGTGGATTACAAAATTATGGGATATCCACACAATGGAATTCTACTCAGCAATAAAGAAGAAAAAATTATGTCATTTGCAAAAAAATGAGAGGACCTGGAGAATATTATGTTAAGTGAGATTAGCCAGTGACAGAAAGTGAAGGGTCATGTATTTTCTCTAATGTGCAGAAGCTAGAGAGTAATTGGGATACCAGAGGGACTCCAGATAATGGAGGAGAAAGCTCAGTGGAGCCAGGAAGGTGTTCTAAGGGAAAGGGAAGGCGAAGAGTACTGTGTGCATGTATGTCACTGTCAATACGATTTACATTATGATGTGAGACTATAATGCACCAATAAAAGCATATAAAAAATAAAAGTGGTTGCACCAAAAAAAAAAAAAAGAATGGGACCATCATGTCATCATAGATAGTGATGGACTTTCAGTGGCCTCGTGTTGAGCATCTTAGCCCATAGTAGAAGGAATGTATCTGAACTCTATGAGAAACCTTGAATTTGGACATCTGAATATCTGTGCATGCATCAATGCACAGGGATATCATGTTATTTTATCAGTTCAAATGTAACTAATATTAATATTAATTTGGGAATAACCAGTTCAAGTTTATGTTAATAAAATTTTTAGGTGTGTTTTATGTGCATGTTTAAGGACATTAGTAAATGAATTGCAACATTTTTCTAAATATATTTTTAAAAATCCAGTTGTAATATATTGAATAAATAAGGTTATTTTATGGTTTGCCTCTCTGTGTCTGTCTATCAACCGATCTAGCTACCAACTATCATCAATCAATGCATGTTTTAAAGCTCAAACATTCTTACACAATGCATTTTGGAAAATAAAATAATAAATGTTAGTACTTTCCCAATTATTTTAAGTTTACAAATTAGCATTAGTCAAATAAATCACTTAATGGAAACAGCAATCAACAATTGTTCAAAAAAAATTCACATATCGCCAGGTTAATTTATTTCTATTACATAGAAATAAATTGAAGGGACTCCCATTATCCATGATATATCCTAGAATGTAAGCCAAAGTGAATTTCAAATCTTATCCAGATTAAAACAAATAAACCAAAGACACATATACACATTTAAAACAATATTTTATAGGAGATACAGTGTTAGCAAAAATTGCTCGTCTTAAATCCTCGAAGGTGGTAAAAGCCCATCTTACTTAAATGATATAATAATACTCATGGTTGTAATTTTGCTAATGGAGTTGTACTGCCTTAAACATTACTCAGAGAAAAGTTCACACTTCTTGAGATATGATGTGTGAGTTATAGCCATACTATAATAATATTTTGCCAATATTTTACATATTTTACCTTGTGTCTTAAATTTCAGTGTGTCATAGATTCACTTGGCATTCTGTTGAAACCATTTTTAAATATGCAGCATAAAGTATATGTAATGATAAAATTATCTGAAAAACATCAAAATGTAAAAAATATATATTAATGCATCATAATATTTAAAATCCTATATTATCCCTTATTTCTACATTAAATAACCATTAAATAACCATCCTAACAGAGAAACAATGAAAATGTAATTGCTGGGATTCAGGTTAACAAATAAAATTACATTTCTTTCTAATGATACAATAGTTTGTTGCTTATAATCATAATTAAATGATAAATTTTAGTTAGATATTTTTGAAAATAAAGATGCAATTATTTACCCATGTAAGTTAATGGCTCCTCTGAATTATGTCATAATTTAATAATAACATTCCATATTAAACTCAGCTCCTACAGGACATTGACAAGAAATCTTAGACTTTTGGATAATTAACATATTTCAGTTTTATGATTTGCAAACACTGAACTTTTACAAAAGAACTGAGACTTAATAGCATTTCTGTCTTCTAGATATTTTTTTCTAGAATTCTGTTCCTCCACCTCAATCATTCTAATATAAAATAATTTTAATTTTATATTCTCATGTTTTATTTTAAAATATTTTAAAAAATTAAACAAATTTTATTTATTTTAGACAGTTTCAGTATCTATGCCACCTTCTATTTTCCAAAAGTGGCTGCACCATTTTATGCCCCTTTTCACTATCTTTTTTTCTATATGACTTGACATACCCTTATTGTGATGTGAGGTCTGCATTTCCTAACCCTCAATCTAGCAAATTCTTTAAAACCATTTAACCCATAAAATATGGCAGAAGTTATGATATGCAAATTTAAAAGCTAGGTTAGAAAAGCACTAAAGGACACTTAGAATGCTCACTCTGAGGGAAGCTGCCTGCAGAGAACACCCGAAAGCAGCCCCCTGCTGTGGGCAGAGTAGAGAAGAAATAAAGTAGGTCCCAAATTTCCAGAAGTGTGAGGTCATTTGAAAGTCAATCCTCCAAACCAGTCAATGCTTTGAAAATTTCAGTCCCACTGACATTATGTACATATGTGGGAATACCAATGTTGACCTCAATACCCTATATGGGGAAGACGGAGAGTGGGGAGGGAGCAGAAGGAAAGCCCACCAAGTGCTGTGTGCATGTATGTCATTATTACTATGAACTACATTATGATGTGAGACTATAATACACCAATAAAAGTATAAACAAACAAGCAATCAAACTTCAATCCCAGCTATCCTCCCAGCTAATGACAAAACTCAGAGGAGGATCAAGCCTTGACTAAGTCTTCCTGGACTTTAACTAACTTATTAGGAGACCATAGACATTCAAGCCAATATGTATTTGGGTAGTTGCTATGCTTTTTTAACTACAAAAGTATTCAATCGAAACAACGAACAAAGTTTTTTTTTAAAGAAGATATTTAAAGTGCAATAAAAATTACTTCGTGAAAGAGAAAGTTTTAAGTGTGTTTTCAAGATACTCAAGAAAAAAAAAATAAAGTCACTTTGAGTGGGATCTCAAATGTTTACAGGGCATTAATTATCAGCACAATAGGAGATTAAAAGTGAACTGAAATGACTCAAAGCTAATAAAATTTAAAAATTAATCCAACTATTTGGGACCCTGAAACATGAAGATTGTAGGTTCATGGCCAGCCTCATAAATTTTTTATAAGCATTCATCATACTTTTGCTTACTTATATTTCTTTAATCTGTTACATATAGCTCCAAAATATGTCTTTTCTTATAAAAAGATTGTTAAAACATTATTACTAGATGGTGTGGTGGTGCATGCCTGTACTCACAGTACTTGGGGAGCTGAGAAAGGAGGATTGCAGATTCAATCAATTTAATGAGGCCCTCCACAACTTAGTGAGACCCTGTTCAAATAAATAATAAAATAGGAATGGGGGTGTAGCTCAGAGGTAGAATGCCCCTGAGTTCAACCTTCAGAACTAAAAATAATAATAATAATAATAATAAAATACTTATGCTCAATGTATTAAAAACTGTAACATTGTCAAAATCTGAATTAGAAGTAGGATACCACAATCCAGAAATTTAAGGTGCACAGGACACCAAAGATGGAATAAAAGATACTGGGACATTGAAGTGAGAGAATATCCAAGTTTTTGAAAAACTGTGTTCTTGAAAAAAAAAGAACAAAAGTAAAATTGAACATATTCAAATATATATTTTCAGACAATGTTTCCCACAAAAAGAATAACTGAATTTGGATAGGTAAAGTGGATTGCTGTAATTTGTCTTGTTAATTTTGTGTTCCGTGGATATTTATTTAGAAAGTTAAGCCAGGTGCAGTTGTGTATACCTATAATCCCAGTATTTGGGATACTGAGACAGGATGACCTCAGTTTCAATGTCAGCTCCTGGTAATTTAGCAAGAGACTGTTTAAAAAAGGGGATGGGTGGGACACTGAGGTTGTAGTGTAGTTCAGTGGTAGAATGCCCCAGGGTTAAATCCTCACTACTACAAAAAATTAAAAAAATGAATAAGTAAACAAAAGGAAAGTTAAAATTTTATGTTTCATTATTTATTAGTGTCACATTAGATGATCCATGCAGTAAGTAGGAAAAAGCAAGGGTACTCAGTCGAGAAATGGCCCTGATGAAATCCAAAGGCACTGAAGGACTGTGGGATATGGTGCTGCTTGGGGTAGTCATCACTTAGAATTTCGAGCATTAGCTAGTTGTGGGAAATCTATGCAACTTGCTTCATCAAATGATGCAGCAGTAATGGTTTGGTCCATAAAAGCATATGAACATCGTATCTACTTTTAATGTCAGGCTGCTAAATAAGGATGTTAGGATTATCAAGATGTATTACCATAGGGTAACAAATATTTTTCTTCTTAGCACAACTCAGCATAGCCTAGGCATTGAAACAATTAAAAATAAAATATAGAATGTTGTAGAAAATTCTATTTAAAAATTTTTAATGGAACACAATGTTCAGTATAGAGACATTTAAATGGAGTCACAATTTGATCATTTTTATTAGTATTGCTATTATATAAAGTGTTTATAATTTACTATTTTTCAAATATGGACCTGCATATACACATTTTGAAATGATTTCTCATATATTTCCATAAGGAATGCTGTTCATATACAACAAAGTTGAACCTATGCTAACAGGTGTTTACTTAAGAAACATATTTGGCCCATAACTTCTCAGTTTATCTCTTGGCTATATGTATGTAAATGGTTAGCTAATGCTTAAATGTATAACTCAGAGATTTCAAAGATGCTGAATGAATAAATACATTAAAAAGTCTTAGAAACTATTTAGTCTAGGTTACTCTCCACCAGGACAAGATTAACTGTCTTAGTTCTGAGTTGATTCCTGAATTTGACTTCATTTTTTTTTTTTTTACTGGTGCATTGTAATCATACATCATGATGAAGTTCAGAGTGATAGAGACATACATGCACACAGCACTCGGTGAGCTTCCCCCCAGCTCCCACCCCAGTTCCTCCTCCTCCTCCTGTAAGACATTGAGATTGACATTGATAAATATGTGTATGCACATCGTGCCCAAGTATTTCCTTCATCGAGTCTCCCTCCCTCCACCTGCCTCTCTCTTAGGCCCCCTCCATCACTCCAGTAGGATTTCTTCTTTGTCTAGAGACCCTTTTGTATAGCAATTTCTCCCTAGCTTCACATGTGAGGGAAAACATCTGACCTTTCACTTTTTGTGACTGACTAATCTCCCTTACATTAATATTCACTGGTACCATCCATTTTTTGGCAAATGACATAATTTTGTTCTTTATGGCTGAGTAGAATTCCATTGTGTGTCTATCCCATAATTTTATAATCCATTCATCTGTTGATGGACACCTAGGCTTCATTATTTGATGAAAAATATTACTGAAATATTTGGGTAATTTTCCCTAGAATGACTAGCTGACTATAAATTGTATCGTCTTATTACTTCACAGTTTATTCTTTAAAGAACATTTTTGCATTTCTTGATTAATAACAATGTTCACAGGAGAGACTAGCCCCCAGCAACATACTGCATCATTGGTAACAACTAAAAAATAAAACAAACTCATGCATATTTAATGTTTAATAACAAATTACAAAATTACAAACCATAATAACAAGAAAGGATTATGATATTTGAATTAAATCTCTTGTTACTAACAACGCAGCATGGACGATGGCACCAGAAAATGTACTGAAGCAAGATTTTGCAGGTGGCTATACTTCAATATGATTGTTAACATAAGACAGCTAGATATCTATAAATGTAATATATATCAGAGTGTTGTCTTCACATGACAGAAACTAGTTACCATATTCTTTACTTCTTGGAGTAGGATTAGTACTAGAAACGAAGGCAAATATTAAAATTGGTCTCGGATGACCTAAACACTAATATAAAATGCAAGGGGCTAATTAGGTTCATTTCATTAAGCATGAAATGAGGTTGAAACTCCTCTCTCAAAATGAAAACTGTCACTACTTTAAAATGCCTAATCCTATGTGGAGCACAGAATGGAGGGAGGGGGGAGGGAATAGGGTGGGATTTGAGGGAGGGCTAAATGAGCAATGTGTGCATGTATGATGCTGCTACCCTGATGTGTATCGAAATGTATAATTACAATGCACCAATAAATGAATATAAAAAATAAAAATAAATAAATAAATAAAATAAAATGCTAATCCTACATTGCACAACCAGTCTGACTAAAAAGTAACTATTTGGTTATACTATATGGTGAACACTATTGGGCACAGACTTTTGTATTCTTAGAATTTTAAAATTCAACTTTATACCAAAAGTTGAACTTTATACCAAACTGAACTTTATACCAAAAGTTACATGTGATTGATAGAATAAAATAATTTTCTCCAAAAGTATCAGAGTCAGTTCTTTTTACAAGTGCTGTAATTTTAAATGTGATTGAAATTTTATTATTTGTAAATTTTTTGTATAATTAACAACTTATATTATTTTAGTCAAATATTCATAATATTTCCTGCCTTTTAAAATACAATTTTCTTTTTTTCTATATAGCCTAATACATAATTATAAACATCCTTTTTTGTGTATTGAACAGCAAGCAAAAGATGGTTATTAAAGTTAGAAAAAATAAGAATTTCAGTGTTTATTGGGATTCAGAATTATAAAAAACACACTTGTTCCTGTGAAAACATTATTAAAAATAAAATAAAACCATGTATTCCATGATGTTATCAAAAGCAGCAGATATCAAAAAAAGCTGAAAGAGCTGAGTTACACAGAGAATAAACAATTCACAGAGAAGTAGGAAGTTGTTTACTCAATAATAATAGATACAACAAAATATATCCATTGAGTAGTATCTACATATTTACAATTTCCAAGTAGGTAAATATTCCTTAGGACCAAATTATTACTCAGAAATGAACATAAATGATAAATCAAATTTTATTAAAATAAAGACAAATGTCTATTCATCAAGAACTATGTTATAAAAGAAATGACAAAATGCAAAACTGAAAGATTATTCAGAATATTTCTAATCTGTTTGTCTAAAACAAAGTTGGATCAAAATGTATAATTACTTCTGTAAGTCAAATAACTTAATTAAAAATGAGTAAAGACATACAAAGACACTTGTCTCACAAACACACGTTCATATACAAACTCACACACACACACGATAGGAAGTTGACCGATAAATTCAAAAAGAGGCAAATAACTTCATTATTCTTTAGAGATCCTCATACTAAGTTAACATGAAATATCACACTCATATAAAATAAAAGTGTGCTAATAAACAGTGTTAAGCAAGGAATCAGAAAAAAGTAGAATGCTAATGCATTTCTGGTGCTATTGTAAAATGATATTATTGCTGTTAAAATAACTTGGTATATAAAAAAAGTGTTTTGTGCTTTTTGGAGGTAAAAACTTCTGATCGATGACCCAGTAATTTCATTTCTTAAATATTTGGGGGGCACAGAAAAACGTACAACCACAAAGTACTCATGCAGAAATAGCATAACAGACATTCCTAAGAGCCAAAATCCAGAAACTATTCAAATGCTCAACAACAAGAGAACAGCAAGCACTATGTAGTATATTCATTCAATGAAATATTTCAAAACAGCAACATTATAGTAATGATACACAGAAAGCCATGCATTCCTGTTCAAACTATTATATTCTGCATAAGACGGCAAACAGGGACCATACTGTATTTTAACACTTCTACGATGTTTCTAAAGGGGCTAACATAATCTATGATAATAGAAATCAGAGAGACATTAACGTGGAGTTTTTTGGGGGGTGGGGTTCAGGGACTGGATTGACTAGGAAAAGTCATTGAGGGAAACTTCTGGGTGAGAGAAAAGTTCTATATCTTTAGTGGAGTGGTGGTAATGTGGGCATAGACAGGTGTCAGACAGATCAAAGTGTTCATTTAAAAATATATATATATTTGCATATGAAAGTCATATCTCAATAAACTTTCTGCAAATTATGATGAAAGATATTGGGACAAGAGAATGATATTATATCATTCATAGCATAGACCTGTTTAAAAGTCATTCCTAGTAGAAGTAAATTTACTTGAGGCACAAGAATAGGACTTTAAAGCAGAATTTCTGTCTCATATTTATTTTTATGATGATGAAGGAGCAGAAGTAGGCTCAGAGGAATGGCAGAGATGCTATTGAGAAGAAAAGGATCAGTGTGTTCTCCAAAGGACCTGAGATGTTTGGGCTCAGGGATTTCCTGGGCATATTTAATGTCAGCAAGAAATGCTGTTTAGGAGTGTGTGGTACATCTCTTTGAGTAAACTCATAAAGTTTACTCACTGGTATTTTGGGGGCTTTAATTTTCTGATAAACATATGTTGAAGAATTAGTATTGATATTAATTATCATTTAATCTTGTGTATTCAACTAACCTATCCTTCCACACTTAATTGGGTATGAATATTTATTCTTAATATATTCAAAGCCTGTTTTAATGGCTCTGGTTCTACCTTATTATAGTTTAATGCTGTGTTCTGAATTGCTGAGGGGGCAGAAATAGTCTAGTAAGTAAATTTTTAATGGTAATTCTTAATGTTTGTGAAAATGGAATCACACATTTAAAAAGGAATACATACGTGATTTCAAAAATTTTAAAAATTCTTTGTTAAGTGTTTGTTTGTGTGTGTGTGTGTGTGTGTGTGTGTGTGTGTGTGATGGAACCCAGGGGCACTCTATCCCTGAGTACTTTTTCAGTTTGCAAATCAAATGCAAGGCATCTATGGAGAATTTCATGATATTTAAGCTCTCTTGATGCATCAATGTCAGTTTTAAGCCTGATTTTAATAGCCTTTCAAAACTCTTTCCCCATTTTTTAGTGTAAAGTCATCATGAATGCGTTTATTTTCTTACTTTCTTTCATGTTTGTTTGTTTGTTGTAGGTGTGTGTGTTGTGTATGTGTAGTACTGGGGATTGAACCCAGGGGTATTCTACCTCTAACCTGCATCCCCAGCTCTATTTTACTTTTTAATTTGACACAAGGTCTCACTAAGTTGTGGAGGGCCTGGCTAAGTTGCTAAGGCTGGTGTTGAACCTGCAATCTTCCTGTTTCAGCCTCCCAAAGAACTGGGACTACAAGTGTGTGCTCCACCACTGCAAGCCAGATGTGTTTCATTAAGTGAAATGTTTTTTGACTTCCAGCTTTAAGCAACTGAAACATTTTATCTAACCACAGGAGTCCATTCAGTCTAATTTATGTGCATGAACTAGGTAAATACCAGAGAGCCAACCAATCCCTTTGGAAGAGGCCTGGTAGAATTTATCCATTATTTGTGATAAGGGATAGCCATCTTGCCTCCTTAAATGTATTTAAGTTTCCCCAGGGAATTAGCACTCTGTTGATTAAACTGGAATCTGTTAGGAAGGAACACTCTTTCTTTCCATGGTTCACTTCTTTACTCCCTACTGTAAAGCTCTAGATAGTAACAGCTGAAGATAGGTTGGGTGGTTTAACTGGGGACATATGTTTTTGGCTTTTGTTTCCATAGGGACCTGGAATCCTGGGTTTATCTTCACATTATATTTTTTAGAGAATGGTTTAGCTGAGGTTCATAAAACCATGACACTAGATTCTGGGTTGGTTTGTTAAGTAGCAATAGATAACTGCAGTATGCTGGCCTTTCTCCAGAAACATAAGATGTTTCTGGTCTTTTGAACTATGTGACTGAAAGCAGAATAATTAAAATATCTATATAAAGCATGGAATATAAAACAATTTTAAGGAACCCATAAACAATCTGTTTTAACATGCCAACACATAGCTGAGACAATAACTCATAAACAACTTGTCCAGGCATGCCAGTATATAGCTTCAGAAACTTGTGTGGACATGTCAGCATGGGGCCTAGACCAGCACTTCTGTGCTGTGGCTGATAAGGACATAAAGTGCTGTCTCACCTCTTCAGCATAGGACTCAGATCAGCACTTTTGTGCTACAATGGATAATGGACACTTGGATCATAAAATGCTTTCTCACCTCTGATGGACTTACGTCATCAATAAATTTGAT
>PVJS01034689.1:0-21436 GCA_004027185.1 Glis glis
AACAAACTATAGCACATGATGTACATACACAAACCTATAAGACTCAATCACTATCTGGAGCATGAAAGGGAGGGAAGGGGGAGGGAATAGGGTGGGATTGGAGGGAGGGCTAAATGTGCAATGTGTGCATGTATGATGTTCATACCCTGACATATATCAAAATGTATAATTATAATTTACAATGCACCAATAAAAAAAATAAAAATTAAAAAAAAAAGAGAGGCTGGGAAAAATAAATATTTGGTTCTTTATGCATATACAGTGAAATGGGTTCTATGCCTTATGATCTTCAACCTGCAAAACAAAAACAAAAACAAAAGGAAGGAAGAAAGAAGAAAGGAAAAGAAAAGGCCAGATCCTGGGTGACTAATAAGAATAGCAAATGTTTTCTATAGAATAGAATCCAGTTTTCCCGATTCCCAATCTAGTATATTCTTCACTGTATCATGGTTGCCACATTATTGAACATTTCTTTTTCTTTTTTTAATTTTTCAGAAAACAGGCTGATGGGGTGAGAGAGCAGTGAGAATTCCATTCTTCAGTGTGTATTTAATTATTTCTCCACTGGAGCAAATGCCATGGGCTGATGTTTTTTCATGGGAATTCAAGTCCCACTCTCTTTGGCAGTGAGTTCTAACTATTTTTGGAAGTTGAAAAAAAATGCAGAGAATCTGGTTCACTTTTGGTCATGTACAGTAATGTTATTTTTGTGTATCTAGGACAGTGACATGGTCCATGCTTATTTTTAATTGGCTTTCTGGGGACACAGGGTGGGCTAAGAGGTCAGGAACAAGGCAGAAGAATCCCTCACAGTTGGCTAGAATCCTGTGCTCTTAGTCTGCAGTCACTAGCAGGATCCCTCTTTTCCCTGAGTGCCTGAAATGGCTTCTCTTTAAGCCTACCAGCCCTCTCTCTGGTCTTATTTCATTTTGATTACAGCTAGTATGTTCTCTGAGAGTTGGTGGGAAGTGCTTTGGTCCAAGAATCAGGGCCCTAGCATTTGAGTTGTAGCTCTGTCACCTAATGACTGTGGGTGTTGTACAATTTACTTACTCTGAGTCTCAGTTTCTTTATCTGTGAAACAGAGATATTGGATTAGGTAATCCCTAATCAGGGCACTTTTGGCTGCATATCAGAATACCCAAGTTAAAAATGACTTTAAAAATAAAGAGTGTGTTATATAGAAATCAAAACTTGACTTGGTTATTCCAGGGATCAGTTCAACAGTTCAATGTATAATAAGGGACATAGACTCTTTTATTTTAAAGTGCTGTCAACTTTAGCACATTGGTTATGTCTTGCCTTAGGGTTGCAGTTGACTACCAGTTATAGGCATCAAGAATATACAAGATGACATCAATAAGATCACAGAGGAAAAGGAGGGATTACTTCCTTGTTGAGTCTTTTTCTTTTTTCCTTTTTCTTTTGGTACTGGGGATTGAACCCAGGGGCATTCTAACTCTGAGCAACAACCCTAACCCTTTTTATTTTTTATTTTGAAACAGGATCTTGCTAAGTTGCTGAGGGTCTTGCTTAGTTGCTGAGGCTGTCCTCAAATCTGTGGTCCTCCTGTCTCAGCCTCCCAAGTACTGAGATTACAGGTGTGTGCCACCACATCTGGCCCTTGCTGAGTCTTTTTATTAGGGAAGACATCTTTCTGGGAAAGACTGACTTCTTAGGTCCTATGCCATTGTCTAAAAGGAAGGCAGGAAAATGATCAGACATTTGAAGCCTCCACGGTGTGAATCAGAGTCTCTGAGTGAGAACAGAGACCTGCAAATTCCTTTCTGTCACCAGCATTCTGTGATTCTGTGGTTCCTTGGTCTTCATCAGCCAATGCAAGAAGCAGACTTCGGCACTGGTGCTTGAGTGTGGGGTCTTGCGTGACTTTAGGAAGATAAAGAACAATAGCCTTCTTCAATGAAAGAGAGTACGTGAGTCCATACTGGCAGCACTCTTCAGGACATTTTTCACGGGGTATATAATGAGCTGCCTGTTTGTGGGAGTAAATGCCCTTCTTAAAATACAGAAACGTCACATAGATACACCAGAAATGGGCTTCCTATAAAGTTTATATTTTTGCCTGATTTCTGTCTCTTTTCTACATTGCATCCTCATCATGTGGCAATGTTGGAAGAATCCCATAAACCCCGATCACAGGTTGGGTTCTCAGGAGGCCACCTCTGAGTCAGAACGATAGACACTGAAACACTCTGTAGTGCCGTTCATCCACGGAGACTTGCCGTACATTCCCTGTGGCATCTCTCCTGTTACTAACTGCTATGGGTGGATGTGTTTGAGCATCTTGTATTTTTTTTTTTGCAGTACTGGGAATTGAACCCAGGGGTGTTTTACCTCCGAGCTACACCCCCGGCCCTATTTTTTATACTTTATTTTGAAACTGGGTCTCATGAAGTTGCAGAGGGCTTCACTAAGTAGCTGAGGCTGGCACGAACCCAGATCCTCCGGTCTCCGCCTCCCAAGTACTGGGATTACAAGCGTGCGCCACCACGCCCGGCTCCATCTTGTATTTTTGGATTAGGAATGCTCAACCAATAAAGTCTATGCAAATATTCCCAAATCCAAAAGACTCAGAACTTTGAAAGACTTCTGGTACCCAGTATTTTGGATAAGGGATAGTCAACCTATAATGTACATACACTGCTTAGAATAGTAGCTTCAATACAACAAGGCTCAATACACATTATAGTTATTATCTTTTCACCTGTATTTTAGGCTCCAGAAGGTAAGTATTAAGTCTAATTTGTTTTTATATCCCCTCAGTGGATACCAAATGTCATGAACATTATAGGCACTAAATAAGTGTTGGTTAAGATAACTTCAGTAAAACTTTTATTGCTTTAGTGGAAATGCCCTGTCCAAATTTAAGACGCAATAAGAGTTAGATACACTTTAGAGATCGTGATTTTGTACTAAATAAGTGTTTTGAAAGTTGTTTGACAGAGCAGTGTTAGACTTTTACTAAGTCAACTCTGATTGTTTTCTGAGTACTCTGTGAATCTGCAGAAAACTTAATGCAAGACGTGAAGCAGGAGCTAGGAGCATATGGAGCAAAACCAATGAGGTCTGTAGACACCTCTAAAATGTTGGCCTCATTATCACAGTGCTGTAACTAAGTGCTACTTAATTATCAATACTTGATGTATACATAATGAGCTAAACACCAGAGCAAGAAATGGAGGGTTCAATTGCAAAGACTGAAATAAGGCAAAGGAAGAAATCATCACTCTTGCAATAAAATGTTTCACCCAATGTAAATGTTCTCTGCACTGCAGGAAGTTTCTTAATTTCATTTCTACCTTTAATAGAATTAAGCCTTAAGAAAACTGGGCTTGGACTGTTATTCTTTCAGAGTATAGTTAGTACTATAAGTCAATGGAAGCTCTTTTCCAGGACAAACAAAAATAGAAAAAAACCAACCAAACAAACAAACAAAAAACAAGGCAACTCATGTCACAAACCAATTTAAAATAGCAGCTTTTAAATATATAAATATTAAATTATAGAACATTTACCATAATGCAAAGATAGAGCCAACAATAAAATTGAGAGAAGAGCCCTGCTGCCAGGTATTTGTTAAAGGTGGTATCTGCAGAGAACTGGGGAGGGTAAAATGGACAAATCACACATGCTCGATATTTACTAAAAAAAAAAAAAAAAGCAAAGGCACAGTGCATATCTAGAATGTATTTTTGTAAATAAAAGTCAAATAAGTAAAGGTTGTTTCCTTCTTTTCTTGCAGCTGACTGATATTTACTCAGCATTCATTGTCACTATCTCTCTCGTATTTAGTGTTCCAGATCTTATCAACAATATGGACACAAAATTGGACTGGATTGTTTTGTGGGGCTGTGGTGGGGGGTGTGGTGGAATGTGGGCTTGGGTCTTGAGATTCCCCAGAACCACTGGCTTAAGAAGAAACACAGTGGACTGAAGGTATTTAAATCTCTTACTTTTCCATTGATTTGAGCCATGAACCTAACTCTGGGTGCCTCCATTTCTCCATCTATAAAGTGGAATTAATTATAGATATTATATCATAATTACAGATATTACTACTATCACAAGAATTACTAGAGATAAAAATCAGAGTATGTGGCAGAACTTTTTCACAGTGTCTCTTAAGTATTTTCTGTACACAATGTAAAAGACCTTGTGTTGTACCCTCCGCCCTAGCTATTCTTTCTGGTTACCAAAATAACAACAACAAAATCTCATCAGAATCAACGGAAAAGAGAAATCGATAATAAGAATGAGAGCTTAAAAAAATAACACCTCAAAAGAAATAGATGATTTATACCCCAAATAAAAATTGTTCCGAGCATGAATTTTTAGAGCTGCAGGATGAGCTGTTCATTCAAGATTTGGGAGCCCAGTTTTGAGGGAACAAGGAGTTAAAGGAGTTACTAAGTACTTCTCTTGAAACCTCAGAATAAACATGGGACTGGAGCATGGAGGTGTGTGTTTAAAGGGATCTGAGGGAAGGCGGGTTGGCAGAAGTCCTGCCAACTCAGCCACAAGGACAGGAAGGCCCCCAGTAGCCTCTGGCATAACAATGTCCTCATTGGAAATGCCCAACTCACAGATGCCAACAACCTTTGCCCATGCTCCCTCTGGCCCGAAGCTCTCTGAAATGCTAGATACCAGGCCACTCTTCCCTCCTGGTGGCTCCTGACATTGCTAATGCCTGTCAGGTGTGGGATTTGGCTGTGGCTCCCATCAACTAGGTCAGGTTAGTATGGAGATTTCCCAGGTCCTTCCAACCTCATCTACCTGGCCTCCTGCTGCAACTCTGCCCTCTCCACACTCATGGTTAGTTTCATCTACCACATGATGACATAAAAGAAAAACAATACAAATTTTCCAGCAAAAAAGTCATTTCTACACATAACATTTGATCCTCAGTCAAGAGTCTTTCTCTTGGTGGGCCATCTGCTCAGCTACCCCACATGCAGAATTGCAGAACTATTGTCTCAAAAGAACTCATTTCAGATGCCATGTTTGTTTGTGAACTGTAGTCTATTCCAGTGGTCTTGACGTGTGACTCACTAACTCCTGGTGGTTCCTGAGACCTCCTTAGGGAGTTTGCCACATGGTATTAGTATCACCTCTAATACTTTATGATGATGATGATGATGTGGTGGTGGTGGTGGCATTGGGGATTGAACCCAGGGTCACTCTACTGAGATACACCCCTAGATCCTTTTATTTTTTATTTTGAAACAGGGTCTTGCTAAGATAGTGAGCACTGGCCTGGACCTGTTCTCCTCCTTGTATCAGCCTCTCTGTTACTGGGATTACAGGTGTGCACCAGCAAGAGCTTACCTTTTAAACTGTATTGTCATTTGCATTGATGGTGCAAAAACAATAATGCATAGAGTTGTTAGTGGCAATGCAAATCCAGGCAGCAGCACCTGGTTGTACTAGTTGTCATTGACTTCACTCACGGAAGATACAGTTTTTTTTTTAATATTATGTGATGATATAGGAAGCCTGCTTCATGAAGCACTTCCGCTGTCAAAGTAAGTTGTCTTGAAAAAAAGAACTTCAGCAATTGTTTAAATTACTACTTTATTTTCGGAATGACTGACAAACCATGGTTATTTAAACTTGGGTATTAAACAGAAATTTTCTCCAAAATGAACAAAGGAGGGCGGTCAATTTAAGAAAACAACTGGCAGTAATTTTGCCAATGTTAAAATCAGATTTCAAGCAAAAGTTAGAATTCTAAAAACTTGTATCCATCACTGTGAGATGATAGCTTGCTAACCAATATTTAAAGATTTTTCTGAGATCAGTGTTATATTAATAAGTATTAATATTTATTATATGCTAGCATTATTAATATATATTCACAAATGCAACTTTCTCATTATATAAATTAATGTGTCAACATTTGGTAGATTTTCACAGCTAGCAAATTGGCATTCTCTAAATGGCAATGTATAGCATTACATAGATAACATGGGCAAAAGATCCATTCAAAGTACATAGGACCAGTGGATTTCAATGTAACAGTAGCAAACTTCATAGATATGGTTTTAGGTTCTACATTGCAACTAATCTAGTTTTTTTTTTTTTTTGGTACTGGTGATTGAACCCAGGGGCATTCTGTCTCTGAGCTACATCCCCAGCCCTTTTTATTTTTATTTTGAAACAGGATTTCACTAAGCCGCTGAAGGTCTCGCTAAGTTGCTGAGTCTGGCCTCGAGCCTGTAATCCTCTTGTCTCAGCCTCCCAATGCAACTAATGTTAAGAAACTGTTCATTGAATTTTGGCATAGAATAAAAAACATACCCACAATTATCTGAAAAGGTTATTAAAATATTCCTCTCAACCACAGTTAGAGAGAAGCAGTAGGTTCTAATGTTCTACAGCACAGTGAGGTGACTACAGTTCACAATAGCCCATTAGATATTTTATGAATAACTAGAAGAGAGGAGCTAAGGCTCCAAACACAAAGCAATGATAAAGACATGGAAACATTAATGACCTTGATTTGATCAGTACATATTGTATTGATGCATTGAAATATTACATGTACCTCATAAATATGTGCAATTATTATGGGTTAACCAAAATTAAAAACTTTAAGAAGATGAAAATGTCAATTACCCTGATATGATCATTATAAACTGTATACATATATTGAATTAATACATTGTACCTATATATGTATATATATTTAAAATAATAATTAATTTGAAAAATGTGTTCTCTCAGCAAATTGAAGGCTTTATCAAACTGAGGATGCTCAAAGTATTTTTCCATGGTCTTTTGTTTTTATACTTTTATTGGTGCATTGTAATTATACATCATAGTGAGGTGCAAAGTCATGCAAACAAACACATGCACCGGTCTTGGTGCATTTCCCTTTAGGTCCCACTCCACTACCCACCCCTCCCCATATGTAACAGTGAGATTGGTAACACTTACTCCCTACAAAGGCAGAGCATAATTTGAACTGTTTCTTTCATCAGTTCTTCCTTTTCCTCTCTCCACCTCCCTTCCCCTATCCTCTTCCACTATTCTACTGGTCTTTCTCCTCAGCTATCTAAAGTTTCCATGATCTTTAAAAAGAAAAAAGTTCCTCTCTTTTCCAATTATATTTGTGTGTGAGAGTGAATCTTCATATACTTCAACCAAAATAACATATTAGCAGGTCCAATGAAAAAGCAAGAGGGCTTAGCTAATTTTTGTTGAGCCAGACATTAAAGGGATTGATATAAATTTAAACCAATGTTACTTATCTCACTAGATGTTTTGTTTTGAAAAATATAATTATTTTTATTAAAATATGTTATTTATATTAACACAGAATATGTTTATTTTTAATTAATAAATATTTTTAAACTTTCTGTTTTAATTTCTAATATAGTAAATAATAATAGGTATACTATTTTATAAAAACAAGCTCCTTAGGTTCCTCAGTAATTTCCAAGTATATGAAAAGTTCCCAAGACCAAAATATTTGACAAACATCAGTCTATTAGAAAGAATAATTGATTATTAGATAGAATAATTCTACAGGGTAAAATCTGGAAATATTGGTAAGTATACACACTGAACCTGGGGGTATTCTACCTCTGAGCTATACCTTCAGCCCTATTTTATTCTGAAACAGGGTCTCACTAAGTTACCACATGCTGACCTTGAACCTGCAAACCTCCTGTCTCAGTCTCCCAAGTACTGGGATTATGGGCATGCACAACTGTGCTTGGTTATAAATGATTTTTATTTTATTATTATATATGATGTAGTCCTCGTGTTGTTCCTCATTAGTAATGCACAGTACGTGCAAAACTGCAGTGAACATAGTGCGTTAATACAGCATGTCAGTCTGTGAACACACATCCATGATGTGTGGCTTCACATGACCTGTGATTCTGGTCTTCACTAATAAACTTGTATCTTTAGCATAACCCAAAAAGGTGACCAAGGGGGTTCAATCTGTAAATCTAAAAAAAAATTGTATTTATGTTCCATACTTGATGGTTACCCTATAGTTATGACCCCAATCATGAGACAAACTTTAGTTTTGCAATTTTCTTTCTATATTTGTGAGGGTAAAAAAATCAAATGAGAAAATGTACCTAAGGTTTGTATAGTTAATCACTTTGATTAATGACATATTTCTCTTTCTTCTGTATGATTCTTTGGCAATGTCTGAACTGTAATTGCTCATTTTAAAAGAACCAATGCCCATTTTCTGTACCTTTAGGAAGTCTTTTGGTCCCTTTTCTTAAATATATGTTTAAGCTGGGTGTGGTGGTGCATGTTTGTAATCCCAGTACTTGGGAGGCTGAGACAGAAGGATCACAGGTTTGAGGCCAGCTTTAGTAACTTAGCGAGGCCCTCTGCAACTTAGTGAGACCCTGTTTCAAAATAAAAGGTAAAGTAGGGCAGGGGGTATAGCCTGGAGGGGTATGCCTCTGGGTTTAATCTCCAACTACCACCCCCACACAATTATGTATATGTATATGTATATGTATATGTATATGTATATGTATATGTATTTAGTGTCTTCAGGTCCTGATGAAAATATGCTATGCAAATCCAGAGGAATATGATAGCAATTTCACCTTTGGTAAGCAAATTGTTTCAGAATTACATTTTATTGAGAAATGTGCTCTTGAAATAAAGACTTGGTCAGTAAAAGTGTTATTTTAAGACTGCAAATGGGATTAAAAGAGATGGGGCTTTCTGTTTTCTGACTCAATTCTGTCCATATCCCTCTGCTTCTCCCACCTCTGACCCACCCTGAGCACAAGCTCTCCCCACACTGGCACAGCGTGTGGATGGCTGATCCTTGAGTCAATGTGAAAAAAGCTCCTCTGGGGCTATTAATATTTTGCACATGCATAGAGTCCTTCTACTCACTGATGAAGTATCAGACCCAGGAAGAAAGAGGCTAGTTTTTGTTTAGGAGAGTAAGTGATTTTGAAGGGAATCCAACTGCCTTAGAAATGAAAATGTGCTGATAGTATTCAGGCCCCAGCTTCTTACATTCAGGTCTGTATTACAACCAGCCACCATTCATAAAGAAACACCAGCACACCTCTAGATTTTAGACCTCCTCATATAAACTCCTTTAGGTGGCTAAAATGAACTGAACCATTTAACAGAGGCATTGGTGACTTTCCATTTAGATATTACAGACTCTCTGCCAAATATAAAGATATTTTTACATTACAGCAATTAGTTTGCAGGCCATATGTATCTAATGACTACTCCAAGGGACAGTAAAAAAACTATTATTGGGGAGGGTGCTTGCTAAGAAAGGGACATGCTTCCCAATTCACTGTAGTTCCATGGAGCAGCTTAGAGCAGCCCTGTTGGAGCCCATGTATGACTGGCATTAGCAATTATAATTAAAATTAGCAATTGAGCTTCATAGTGAAGGAGAGGGCTTTGTGGCTTTGGACTTTGATTTTCTGTGGCTTTAGGTTTAATCTTCCAAGACTCTGTTTTCATAACTATATGTTGGAGATGACAATAATGCATATCTCACAAGGCTATTGCAAGGACTCAATGGAATAATCCATGTAAAACATGTAGAATGGCCTTGGCACAGTTAGGGCCCCATAAAGTTTGGCTGTATGTATTGTTATTATTTTAACTAGTATTCTGTTTTGGAAAAGCATGGTACAGATTCCAAAGAACCATTGACCTGGGACATGTGTCAAAATTTTCAGTTTAGATTAAAGACAGTTCATGCCTCTGAAATCACAGGCTGATGAAAGATTAATGAATGTGGCAAATAACCTTATGTTATTTAAAACTTTTTTGGATGCAATAAAACAAGCTCAGCAATGGGATAATTATGGCTGAACTTTGCTTATTCTTAATCAACTGCAGTCATTTGAAGAACCCGACCATTTGAATCTGAAGATGGGGCTGGGGGTCTGGTGGTTAGCTGGGGAATATAGAGGATTTCTCCCTTTTTGGCAATTAGGTGGGTTACATTTAGGCCAATCTGGGAGCATTAGACCTGAAAGCTCCAATTCAGAGAACTAGATTAGCCCCTTGGGGCCTACCAGACAGAACAAATTCTAAACAATTCTGGCAAGAAATCTCCTCCCAGGGGCTTTTTCAATTTTAGGCAATTAATCAGTCATTTTATAATATGTGAAATTATTAGGTCCCAACCTAGGATTATCCTAGAATTAAAAAAAAAAGTAAGAGAGGCTGTTCAAAGACTATATAATTAAGTGAAATAACTTGTTGCCAATGGAAATTTGTACTATAGCAGTTCCTATTTCAAAATTTGTTTGGGGAAGAATTAATATATCCCAATCAATGTATTTATTATGGATGTTTGACAACTGAGTTCAGCATTTCTAATTAGGATTTTAAAAGGAGATGCAGTCTTTTTGAAATATTTTCAACAATGATTAGGTTTTAATTCTAATTTTGCCTCATAGTAGTATTTATCAAACAAGTTAAAAGATGATAAATTTTTTGTTTAAGAGTAATCAAGGCTGGTTCCTCTCTTTATCATCCAGCTGTGTGTAATGAAGGCTGGTTCCAGCTCTTTATCATCTAGGAGTATATAATTAAGAAGAAAATTTCAGGTGAAAGCAAATATATGTAGAATGCTATCATTCTTTAGATCCTTTCTATTTGGTGTATTTTTGTATCAGCAGTATCCACATCAACTGGAAATTAGACATGGAGAGTCTCAGGCCCCTTCCCAGATCGATGGAATTGGAATCTGCATTTTAATAAGATCTCTTGGTAATTTTTATGCATATTAAATGTGATAAGCCCTGTTTTAGACCACAGGAAACTAATCATATAATTAGAAAGACCACCTCAGCCATTAGTACTTTATTTCATATTCCTTCTATTCTACTTGATGAGGGTCAGCATGATTTTAAGAAAAATTTTCCTTAAAAATTTATTAACCATCAACAAAATTAAGTTGTAACATTTCAAATACACAGAAAAGTGCAGAAATTAATAAAATGTACCATCATAAATCTACCATTGGGTTTAAAGAGATTTTAATTTTAATATTTTGTCATTTTTTTTGTGGTACTGGGATATTTGTACCACATTGAACCCAGGGGCATCCTACCTCCGAGCTACACCTCCAGCGCTATTTTTTATTCTTTATTTGGAAACAGGGTCTCCCTAAGTCGCAGAGGGCCTCACTAAGTAGCTGAGGCTGGCCGTGAACCCGTATCCTCTGGTCTCAGCCTCCCAAGTACTGGGATTACAAGCGTGCACCACCACACCTGGCTATATTTTATCATATTTGACTCATCTCTCTCCTGATTTAAAAAAATATTTTTATTTTGATAAAATATACATAACACAAAATTACCATTTTAACCCTTTTTGAGCTTACAGTTCAGTAGCATTAAGTACATTCTCATGGTTGAGCAGCATCACCACTATCTATCTCCACAATTAAAAAAATACTTTTATTGGTGCATTGTAATTATGCATCATAGTGAGGTTCAAAATGATACAAACACACATGCACACAGCACTTGGTGTGTTTCCCTCCGCATCCCACCTGCTTCCTCCCTCCTTCCTGCTCATATTAGTGAGATTGGCAGTGATACCTTCATATATTCTCCAGAACTTTTCTATCATCCTAAACAGAAGCTCTGTACTCATTAAACAGGAATTTTCAGTCCTCCTTCCCCCAGTTCTTGGTAACTACTATTCTACTTTTTAAAAATTTTGGATATTCTAGGTACCTCAGGTAAGTGGAATCATATATTATTTGTCCTTTTGGGTCTGGCTTATTTCACTTAGCATAATGCTTTTAAGGTTCACCCATGTCGTAGCATGCATCAGAAAATTTCCCTTCTTTTTAAGACAGAATAATATTTAGTGGCATGTATATGACACATTTTGTTCATCCATTCATTTAACGATGGGCATTGGGTTATTTCTGCTTTTTTGGCCATTGTGAAAAATGTTGCTATGAACATTCGTGTACAAATATCTGTTCAAGTCCCTGCTTTTAATTTTTTGATAGATACCTAGAAATGGAATTGCTGGATCATATATCAATTCTATGCTTAATTTTTTTTTTTTTTGCAGTACTGGGGATTGAACCCAGGGGCATTCTACCTCCAAGCTATACCCCCAGCCCTATTTTTTTATTCTTTATTTAAAAACAGGGTCTCACTAAGTTGTGGAGGGCCTCACTAAGTAGCTGAGGTTGGCCAGGAACCGGGATCCTCCTGTCTCAACTTCCCAAGTACTGGGATTACAACTGTGCGCCACCACACCTGGCTTATGCTTAATTTTTTTTTTTTTTTGCAGTACCGGGGATTGAACCCAGGGGTGTTCTACCTCCACGCTACACCCCCGGTCCTATTTTTTTATACTTTATTTTGAAACCGGGTCTCATGAAGTTGCAGAGGGCCTCACTAGGTAGAGAGAGAGAGAGAGAGAGAGAGAGAGAGAGAGAGCTGAGGCTGGCTGCGAACCCGGATCCTCCGGTCTCCGCCTCCCAAAGTACTGGGATTACAAGCGTGCGCCACCACGCCCGGCTGCTTAATTTTTTTGAGGAGCCGCCATACTGTATTCCCTAGTGGTTGCATCATTTATGTTCCTGACAGCAATACATAGGAGTTCCGGTTTCTCCACATCGTCACTAACAACTTTTCCTTCCTTCCTTCCTTCCTTCCTTCCTTCCTTCCTTCCTTCCTTCCTTCTTCTTCCTCTTTCTCTTTCTCAGTCTTTTCTTTCCCTCCCTTCCCTCCTTTATTCTTTATCTTTCTCTCTCAGTCTCTCTTTATTTTTCCCTTCCTTTCCCTTCCCTTCCCAATAGGTATGAAGTGATATCTCATTGATTTGCATTTTCCTAATGATCAATGATATTGAACATATTTTCATTTGCTTATTGCTCATTTGTATACCTTCCTTGGAGAATGTCTACTTAAATCCATTGCTCATATCCTGGCATGGTGGCCCACACCTGTATCCCAGTGCTTGGGAGGCTGAAACAGGAGGATTTCAGGTTCGAGGTCAGCCTCAGCAACTTAGCAAGGCCCTGAACAATTTAGTGAGACCCTGTATCAAAATTAAAAAATAAAAAGGGCCAGGGTGTAGCTCAGAGGTAGAATACTCTGGGTTCAATCCCCAAGGCCAAAAAAAAAAAAAAAATCCAGCACCCATTTTTAAATAGTATTTTTTTTTTGCTATTGAGTAATAGTAATTTTTAAATATATACTAGACACCAATCCTTTATCAGATATATGATTTTCAAATATTCTCCAATTCTGTGTGTTGTCTTTTCCCTCTGTTGTTTGTATCCTTTGATATATAAAAGTTTTTAATTTAATATGCAATTTATCTATTTTTCTTTTATTGCCTATACTTTTTGTGTTGTAGCCAAGAAATTATTGTCAACTCCAATGGCTTGAAGCTTTGCCCCTATATTTTTTCTAGGCGCTTTATAGCCTTAGCTTTTATGTTTAGGTCTTTGATCTACTTTGAGTTAATTTTTATATAAACTATGGGTCCAACTTCATTCTTTTACATGTGGATATCCAGTTTTCCTAGCACTATTTGTTGAAAAGCCCGTTCTTTTCCCAATTGAGTGGTCTTGGCATTCTTGTTGAAAATCATTTAACCATACATGTAAGGATTTATTTTGGGGCTCCCTATTCTATTCTATTAGTCCATATATATATTTTCATGCTAATACCACACTGTTTTGAATACTGTTAAAATTTCTAAATTTTTTCAAAATCATGGGTGGAACAAAGCTCTCCTCTCTATCTATTCTCTTTCTCTCCTTCCCTAGAGATAACCATTTGTGTCCATGAATGTTGTCACATGTTTGTATATACCTATTATTTTGTATGTTTTTTTACTCAAACACTAACATAGTAAACACAACATTTTCAGTTTGCTTTTTTATTTAACAATATATTTTGAGATTTATTCATTCTGAAATGTGTACATCTAATTCATTCATTTTACTAGTTGTATAGCATTCCTCTATATTCACATTGATTAATAATATTTAAGTCCATTTCTCCAAAGAGGGGAAGTTTGGGTGTTTTTAACTTCTTAAAAATCACAAATAGTATGGCCACAATAATTTGTGAACATGTCTCACACATGTAAGAATTTTTTAGAGTAGATAACTGAAAGTGGAATTATTAGTGTCATAGAATGGATTGGGAAATGATGACTTCTACCAGTGTGACTAGACATTCACAACTGAAGTGGACATAAGAACTTAGGATAGAAGGAACTTACTGGAACTAGTTACTTGGTCAGATTATATGTGTCTTCCATTAGAAGTATTCTAACGGCTAGTTTCTTTATTGTAAAGATGTGATGATGGATGAGTTGGGTCACCTAGTGTCATCGTTTGGTCACAGAGCTGAATCTTCTAGGAAGCAGGCCTTCTGGTGGATCCTTGCAACTTTAGCCTTAAAACCTCCCCAAATTATTTTGTCAGTGAGACCATATTCTGGAGCCAATCAAATTGCTTCTAGAAACATGAAATGGCAAATACAAAGGTATTCTTAATTTTTAAAAATAGTTTTTCATATTTAATCAGGAATCTGAATTAGCATTAGAGAGAAGTTGTTATAGATCCAGATGACTCAGAGGCTATTATTAACTGAAATCACTTAATATCTTACTCCTCCAGATATGTTTGTCAGAGGACTACATGAAGAGGGACCTTCTTAGTCTCGTACATGAAGCGATTCATCTGGATGAGGAGCTAACACACTAGACGGTCCTCTCACCTGGATGACTGGTGCTCAAGGAGTGAAAACTGTTCAACTATAGACCTACCTTTGCAATTGGCCTAGACTGTGAGTACTTTGTAAGACCTACTTTAAACTTCATTGTAGTAACTTTCTGTTACTGTAACAAAATACCTGAGATAATCAAGGTATAAAGAAGGTAGGTTTATTTTGCCTCACAGTTTTGGAGGTTTCAGTGCATGGTCAGTTGGTGTCATTGCTTTGAGCCTGTGGAATGGCAGCACATGACATGATGGTGGGGAGTGTGAGGAGGAAAAAAGCACCACACACACACATCATAGCTGGGACTTGAAAGAGGGATAGAGAAAGTGGCTGGATTCCCACTCTCCCCTTTGAGAGCCTGCCCCCAGTGACCCAAGACTTCCCATTAGGCTCTACTGCTTAAAGGTTCCAGCACTTCCTAGTAGCATGAAGCTGGGGCCCAGGCATTTAACACATGAGCCTTTGGGGTACATTCTAGATCCAAACTGTAGCATTCATGTTAAAATAAACAGTATGCTGCCTTTCCCAAACCAGCCAAAGACAACTAAAATAAAACCACACAAAACCTGTCGGGATGGAAGCAGGATTTTAAGTAATACTGCTATTGGCTTCAATAATCCCATCTATTTGATCAAAATCTTTTGATCATTGTGCCCTGTGTCAATTGCAACAGAAAATACACTATTCTAAACCAAAGACTTTAGTGTGGTACACTAGATGCTCGAAAGCCAAGTTACCGAGGCTGTCAAAGTAGGTCATTGCTCATTCCTTCACAGTCAGGCTGGATATTTGTCATCCCAGAAGTAGATGGACCTGTCCACGATGCAAAAGGCTATCAGGAGATGCCTCCGTTTTATCAGAGAGCCGCTATGTGAGCAGGCTCGCGGGCTTGAGCCAGAGGGCCTCGGGTCTAGTCCTAGTTCTGTCATTTATTGTTTGTATGGTCGTGGGCGAATCTCTCAGCCTGTCCAGATTCTAAACTTCCTCATCTGCCAAAAGGTGATAACAAAACCATACTTCAAAGAGCTGTGTTGAGGACTCATTCCGATGGTGCCTGTAACAGTTGCTGAAGAGCTGTGCGAACTGCACATTGTCATATAAACATCAGTGGTCCCCTCAAAGTGGTGGAATGGAGGCCCAGATCCAGAACAAGAGATTGGTTAGGCCATGTGAGAAGGAGCTGAAGCCACTGGCAAAGCCAACAAAGAGAGATTTAGGTAAAACAGCACCCATTACCCCCACAAAAAAAGAACCAAACTTTAAATAGGGCACTTAGTGGGGGTTTTTAATTCAGCCACTATTTAAAATATAACACCAAGTACTTACACACAATATTTCATCACCTTTTGTTTTGCCAAAGGAGGTTTCAACCCCAAATAGTTTTAATATTTGCAAGCCAAAATTTTATTTATTTATATATTTATTTCATATCAGGTAGCTTGCTCTTTTTCTCCTTCCTTCCTTCCTTCCTTCCTTCCTTCCTTCCTTCCTTCCTTCCTCCCTTCCTTCCTTCCTTTCTTCTTTCCTTCCTTCCTTCCTTTCTTTCCTAGGAATTGAACCCAGGGCCATTCTACCTCTGAGTTATACCGTCAGCCCTTTTTATTTTTATTTTGAAACAATGTCTTACAAAGTTGTTGAGTCTGGCCTTTAACCTTCAATCCTCCTATCTCAGCCTCCTAAGTACTGGGATTACAGGTGTGCGCCACCATGCCTGGCTATTCATATCAGGTAGTTTCTTAAACAGAAAAACACCATAATTATTGCCCCTGCTCCGTAGATGACAATAACAACAAATGGTCCCTGTAATAGGGTGGAGAGAGGTAATCTGTTTCCATTTAAGAAAAACACAGAAAATCCTGTCTGAGCTGAGCATGGCAGGACTTAGTGAGAAGCCTAGGTGGCTGGTTACTCAAATATTTTGCTGAAATTTAAAAAACAAAGCAATAGTGAACAGTAAATGCAAAATATCATACAGTTGACACATTAAAAAGAGATATAGCCTATGTTGCATGACTATATGGGAGAGCCCGCCTTTATAGGCAAAATGGCAACACTATTTTATAAAACGGTGCCACTCTACCAGGTCTGGCATAAAGCTGATAAATCTGATTTGTTTTAGAAGGCAAGCCATTTAGAACTTTTATTTTGTGTGTATGTGTTTTAATAGACTTCAAATTACTTTTTAAGAGCAGTCTCAGGTTCACAGCAAAACTGAGCAGAAAGTACTGAGTTCCCATAAGCTACCTGCCCACCCCATAACTTCTGCCACCATCAACGTCCTGCACTGGAGTGGCACCTTTGCAACATAATGAGTGTTTTTAATAATAGGTACACAATGCCATGTTTTACTGTTTCCTCCTCTGATTCCATTTTTTTTGTGAGGCTTTGGTTTTTGTCAACCCCAATTTTGCTAACTATGATATAACTCATGGGTCTCCCCGAGCAGATTGGGGAGGGATTATAGTACAGGTTGAGGACATGAAAGTTGCAAAAACGATGTAAGTGGCAGGGGTTATTACAGTTTTCCCCTGGGCTGAAGTTTAACAAGCTGTTTCAGTAAAACTCTCAAGAATTTTGAGATAAAGGCAGTTAAGAATCCCTGACTGCTCATCATATGAAGCTCAGATGTTCTTGTGTCTTGGCAGAGGGCTGAGCTCTGATTATAATTAGAGCAATTTGTGTCTAGGCACAGATCTTGATCCCGACAATAAATATAAATTGTATTAATCGGAGAAGTTATTCCTTGGATATGATTAACACCAAGCTCCCCTACAATGAACATTGCAGGCATCATGAAACACCATGCACTTCTGGGATGTTTTGATATTGTTAGTTTGGAGAAATCAATTTTGAGAAACTGTCTACCCCTCAACTCCAACCACCAGCAAAATGCTATGATTCAAACAGGATTTCCTGTAGGCTACCAAAAGCTTCTGTAACTTTTTTTTTTTTTCCTATCAGTACTTCCAAAGTTCCCCATTTGGGCCTTTCGATCTCTTGTGCACATTTTTCGTGGGCTCCACGTCGGCATGGCGCAGGCTGTGCTTATGGAAGAGACCTGGAGGAAGAGAAGATTGAGGGCTGAAATCTAGCCACGCCCCAGCATGGTTTGTGTGAGCCCAGAGGGAGGGGTGCACTTTTCTGATTTGCACAGGTCAGTGGGGGCTGGGAGGGGCTCTGCCCTCTCGTCCTCCATGTCTTCTTTACCTCTTTCATCTTCCATCCACTAATTTCCAATTTTTGCACATCAAGCTCCCCTACATCTCCTGATCCCCTTTTGGTAAACCGTCCCACCCTTGGCCTCTCTCCAGCTGTTCAAAGGCTGTTCCAAAGCTCTCTCACCCTCTCTGTTTCCAAAGAACCTCTTCTAACTCAAATACCTTTTATAGGATAGATTCATGTATACATGTTTACAGTGTCATTTAAAGCCCACAAAATAAACTGCATTTGGTTTGGTGTGTTGATTTTCATGAGCATTGAAAAAAATTGAAAAGATAAAAGCTAGGTTGAGTTGAGATGTAAAATTAAGAAAAGCCAAACAGGAAACGAATGTTTGCTCAGCCAACCATTTCCTATTGAGGGTTCTCTGTGCAGTGCTGTCTGTGAAGAGTTCACTGTTCAGCTTTAAAAAGATTGAAATGATCCAACGGGGGGGGGGGGGAATAACACCAAACCCCAAAGCCGAGTGGAAGCCACGCTCAGTGCCCGGTCCCTGAGCTGCCGGGAAGGGCTGGCTGTGCAGGCCTAGTGTCTGCCTTGAAGGGGAGCCTTTGAAAGCTATCTTTTAAACAGAATGAATGTGAAAAGCTACCGGGGAGGGAAAAAAAAGGCAGCACAAAACTGCCACTTGAGCATTGCTTCCTGTCCATGTGGCTCTCGCTCTTTGCTGACAGTTATTCTTAGGCCTTCTTTGGCTTCAAAGATTTCCTCTTTTCTATTTTTGGTAGCAGAATATGGATTGGGATCTGCATAACCCCTCTTGACTGCTAATCGGTGCCCTGGGAGAGGAGGGCTGTTGTTCTCTGGAGCTATCAGTTCCCTTTCTTTTCAGCACCTCCAAATGATTTTTAATATTAAGCACACAGATTTATGGGAAGGAGTCATTGAGTTTTCAAACTGATTTGTAGTCTCTTAATTTGCACATTCCTTTCTCCAGCAGGGGCATCTCAGAGATCATCTGGAGGAATGGAGCCTGGCCTCCGTGATGAGTGAAAGAATCCAGGTTGGTAAATCGATGCCGCGCAGTGGCTAACAAGGAAGCAAGGATGATTTGCGTTGGAGCAACATGTAATTGGTTAAGACAAATTCCGTTTTGGAGAGAAATAATGCATGCCTATGTAATCTCAGGTCAGCTTGATCTATAGAAACTACAACAAAAGGCTACGAGGTATCCCAGAGAAGAATACTGAGTGTCCTGGCCCCAGCCAAAGAAAGCGAGTTGCTCAGACTCTGTGATGTACACTTCACTTTATGCCTTCTAATTCTATTTCTTGCTTCACTTCTGTTTTTTCTGGTCTCATGACCAACCACTTGACTTCACTAGTTCACTAATAGCAATAACCTAGCACAGGTTGTCTTTTATCCAAATATCTTAACATTTAAAAAAAAGAAGTATGAAGCCCTAGCTGGGCACGGTAGCACACACCTGTAATCCCAGTACTTGGGAGGCTGAGACAGGAGGATTGTACATTCAAGGCCAGAATCGGCAATGTAGTGAGACTCTCAGCAACCTAGCAAGACCCTGTTTCAATATAAAAAACAAAACGGGCTGGGGGTGTAGCTAGGAGGTAGAGTGTCCCTGGGTTCGATCCCCAGCACACCACACACACACACACACACACACACACACACACACACAAAGGAAGGAAGGAAAGAAAAAGAAGAAAGAAAGAAAAGAAAAGGAAGAAAGAAAGAAAGATGAAGTCCTCAAGTCTGCTTGCAGGGCCACCTACTTAGCTGAGTGCAGAGTTGGGGATCAGGAATGTCCTCTGCTCAGCCCAGCTGCCTCTGCTACATGGTCTTAATCAGGGTCTCCCTCTCTGGCTTTAAAAGGGTGACAATCTTACTCTTGAGAAGGATTATTGTGGGAATGTGTCAAGTGAAGCATCGAGGGGTCACCCCATCTTCCCAGGGTGCTCAGCAAGTTTTCATCTGCCAGGGCATCTGGTTTGACCTTCACAACCTTCCAGAGGCCGTGAATCCACATTCTATGAACAGTCTACGTGTGCTATTGATTTTATTTTATTTTGTAAAGAACAAAAGAATGAACAGGGCATAATGGGAGAGAACTATGAGAATCAATTCTCGGCACTTTGCAAATGGATAATTGACAGGAAAAAACTCAAACTAGGTCAGATATTGGGCTTCCAGCAGTAGGAAGGTATCTTTAAATATATTTTACATAATAGTTTTAAGTAGGAGGCAGCATTATCTGCTCAATGTTGACAGTGAGCTAGAAAGCTACATAATAGAGTTAAAAGAAAGCCTCTCTTAAGTCTTCCCCAGAGCATTTTGACCCTGCTGAATTTTTCAGGGGTTGTTTTAAATGTATCCCAATCAGACTGGTTCAGAAAGAGAGCATTGTATCTCCCAAGAGAATGATAATTTGCTCTTTTTCTTTTTTTTTAAAGTGGAGCAGAATGCTAACTTTTAATAGACTATCTGGCCTTTTCTGTACAGAAAAAGTCCTCCCTCAGAATTCCTATGCAAATATTCAAACTCCCGGGTTGGGAAAAGGTTAAAAGGAACTGAAAAAGTCTATAGTGCCTCTTTCTGAGATGTACTCCAACACTTGGCAGGATGAGGTGTTCATAGCAGGTGCTGGATTTGCTATAAATGGACAATTTATAAACAGAGCTGACAACTGGGAAAACAGAGCAGTGGGGAATGCTGGCATTCCAGGGGCCAGTGGTTGATTTCCTATCAGATGGTCCTCAGCATGGAATTATTGATAGCTGCTGCTCTGAAAGAAAGCCAGTTGGCTGATGCATAAAAGGGCTGTACCTCAATTCATGCATGATGTGCTGCTAGATATTTTAAATAGGTCAGTGCAAATTAGCTTCTTCAGGTTGGTACTTCCTTAATTAGCAATTTAATTGCAAAGTCTTTTCCTCCCTCCTCAACCTTGACTGAATTTAACTCTCTTCCCTCCATCTAATGCCAGAGGAATGGGACCTGGGAGAAATCGGACTTAATAAACAAAAGAGGATCCCAGGGGTGGTGAGAGAGGATTCAGAGCAGCCCTCAGTGCCTAACACAGAACCTGGCTGAGGCAGGTCACGTGTGTGACCCAGGGAAGCGGTTTTTTGGCTCTGTGTCCTGAGAGAGGAAGGAGGAGGACCTTTGTGCATGGAGCTCTTGGGGGAGATGTATAGCAGAGGTATCTTGCTTCTCGTTTGCAGTTTGTCCAGAGCTGCCAGTGCACTAAGACAGACCTAAGACCCCACTGCCCTGCAAGGTTTTGCTTTAAAAGCATTTCCACAAAACTATGGGATATGTACACAATGGAATTTTACGCAGCCACAAAGAAGAACAAAATCACATCATTTGCAGGGAAATGGAGAGAACTAGAGAACATCATGCTAAGCGATATTAGTAAGACACTAAGAATAAAAAATCGGATGTTCCCCCTAATCTGTGGGAGCTAGATAGAATGGGACGTAGAAGGGACTTAGAAA
>PVJS01034690.1:0-21433 GCA_004027185.1 Glis glis
TGTGGAGGGCCTCACTAAGTAGAGAGAGAGAGGGGGAGAGAGAGAGAGAGAGAGAGAGAAAGAGCTGAGACTGGCCGTGAACCCGGACCCTTCGGTCTCCACCTCCCAAAGTACTGGGATTACAAGTGTGCGCCACCACGCCCGGCTTTAGCTGCTTCTTTATCCGGCAATAGGTTACTGAAAGTTGGTATATCTATGACAGTTTCTAAAAATAAGATAACAATGAAGTTTGAAGTATGGATTGACAGTTTTTTTCATGATTGATTTCTCTGGAGTATTCAGTGTTGTTTGATGACATTCTGCCCATAGAGCTTCCTTCAGAATCAGAGTCAGTCCTCTCACACCCTGCAATTGCTTTACCAACCAACGTTATGTAATATTTTAAACTGCTTGTTGTCATTTCCCCAGTATTCACAGCGTCTTCTCCAGAAATAGATTCAGTCTCCAGAAATCGATTTATTTGCTTTGCCCAGCAATATGGAGCAACCCCATATCTATTAATGTTTTACCATGAAATTGTGACGATTCTATGATTTCTACCACATTTCATGTGGTTCCGCCACTGGTGTCTTGGACCCCTTTAAATCATACATGAGGGTTAGAGTCAGCTTCTAAACTCCTGTTAATGTTGATGCTATGACCTCCTCCCATGAAACACAAATTTTTTTTAATAGCCTCTTAGAATGATGATTTCTTCCAGAAGGTTTTCAACTTACTTTACCCTGGCAGGTATAGGTTTACTTGTATTTCTTAAATAATAAGACTTGAACATTGATGTCACTCTGATCCATGGGCTACAACATGAACGCTGTCTTGGCATATATGAGAACACTCTACCTGTGCAACCCCGGTAGAGCTCTTATGGAACCAGGTTCATCATCACTGAGAAATAATATTTTGAAAGGAATCTTTTTTTTTTAGCAGTAGGTCTCAACACTGGACTTAAAATATTAGTAATTCATGTTCTAAACACATGTGCTGTCATGCAGGCTTTTGTCCAAGAATACAGGTAGGGTAAAGTTAGTAGAATTTTTAAGGGCCTAGGATTTTAAGTTGAGCATTGGTTTCAACTTGAGTCACCAGCTGCATTATTCCTTAACAAGACAGTTGCCCCGTTTTGGTTCTTTTATTCTAGGAAAGTCTTAGGTGGCATCTTTTCCCACCATATGACTATTCTACTCTGAGAATCTGATCTTTATTTTTTTTTAATTTTTTTAATTTTTATTTTTTTGTGGTACTGGGGATTGAACCCAGGGGCATTCTACCTCTGAGCTACACCCCCAGCCCTATTTTTTATTCTTTATTTTGAAACAGGGTCTCACTGAGTTGCGGAGGGCCTCACTAAGTAGCTGAGGCTGGCCACGAACCCTGATCCTCTGGTCTCAGCCTCCCTAGTACTAAGATTACAACCGTGCGCCACCATGCCCGGCTGAATCTGATCTTTAGCACCGGCATCTTTATCAGTTTTCTTTTTTTTTTTTTTTTTGCGGTTCCGGGGATTGAACCCAGAGGCGTTCTACCTCCACGCTACACCCCCGGCCCTATTTTTTTTTTATACTTTATTTTGAAACTAGGTCTCACAAAGTTGTGGAAGGCCTCACTAGGTAGACAGACAGAGAGAGAGAGAGAGAGAGAGAGAGAGAGGGAGGGAGGGAGGGAGGGGGAGAGAGCTGAGGCTGGCTGCGAACCCGGATCCTCTGGTCTCCGCCTCCCAAAGTACTGGGATTACAAGCGTGCGCCACCACGCCTGGCTTTATCAGTTTTCTTAGCTGTCTGTCTGGATGATTTGCAGCATCCATAACAGCAGTTAGTGTTTCATCTGGCACTTGCATGGTGTAATGGTGGCTTCTTTCCTTAAGCCTCATGAGCCAGCCACTGTTAGCTTAATACTTTTCCCCCTGCAGCTTCCTTACTTCTCAACTTTCACAGGATTGAAGAGAAGTAGAGCCTTGCTCTGGAATAGCTTTAGACTGAAGGCAGTCTTGTGACTCGTTTGTTCTATACAGAGCCATACCATTTTCTCGGTATCTGTGATATCTGATATGCTCCGTAGCCATGATACGTGACACACTGCTTTGCTTTCTTTTCATTCATGTGTTCCCTAGAGCAGCAATTCTAATTTCCTTCGGGAATTTTTCCTTTATAGTCACAACTTGGCTAATTGGTGCAGAAGGCCTAACTTTTGGTCTGTCTTGGCTTTTTTTTTTTTTTGTATGTGTGGTACTGGGAATTAAGCCTAGAGACATTCTAACTCTGAGCTATACTCCCAGCCCTATTTTATTTTTATTTTGAAACCGACTCCCTAGGTTAATGAGAGTCACACTATTTGCTGAGGCTGTCCTCGAACCTGCGATCCTCCTGTCTCAGGGTTATTACTTGGCACAGTTTGAGTATTTTTGTCTCAGGAAATAGGGAGGAATAAGGACAGGAAGAAATTGGAGAATAGCACTTTGGTGGAACAGTCAGAACATACAGTTTGCCATCTTATAGGGCCGTGCTTCACGTAGCACACAACAATTATAGTAGTAAGATTAAAAAAATCACTGGTAGTAGATCACCAAACCAGACATAAGAATAATGGTTTAAGTTTGTATCCTAGGTCTTTATGTTGGTTTATAATAAGTTATTGGGGTGAATAGCAAGTTGTTGTGTCTGTGGTGACAACAGAATATTCTCATTTCAATTTGTTGGACAATTTGCTTGTGAGAGGATTATAAGATACTAGATTTAGAGCTGGATACAGTGGCACGTGCCTGTAATCCTAACTCTTCAGGAGACCGAGGCAGGAGAATTACAAGTTTGAGGCCAGCTTCAGCAACGTAGTGAGACCCTGTCTCAAAATTGGTAAGAGCCGGGGATATAGCTCAGTAATAAAGGGTCCCTGAGTTCTATCCATATTATAGGGGAGAAAAACACACCACACTGACTTCTAGGAAACTTGAGATCTCAGTCTAAGTGCAGATGGGTGTGTATGTGTGTGTCTGCATCTGCTTACCTGTCTTCCCGTGTTTATTGGTTTTTAATTCCTTCCATATTTTCCCTTTCTTTCTGTGGCAGTTGAATTACATTGTTGCAGTTTTCACATTGATTATTGATTATCATATAAAACTGATCACTCATTCTCCCAGGTCAGGGGACTGTCCATGGATAGAAATCTTATTTCTGTAGATAGTAATTTTTTTTGCGGTACCGGGGATTGAACCCAGGGGCGTTCTACCTCCGCGCTACACCCACGGCCCTATTTTTTATACTTTATTTTGAAACCGGATCTCATGAAGTTGCGGAGGGCCTCACTAAATAGAGAGAGAGAGAGAGACAGGGGGAGAGAGAGAGAGAGAGAGAGAGCTGAGGCTGGCCACGAACCCGGATCCTCCGGTCTCCGCCTCCCAAAGTACTGGGATTACAAGCGTGCGCCACCACGCCCGGCCTTTAATTCTTTTTAAATTTTTTAAATTTCTTTTTTTTTTTGTGCTCGGGGTTGAACCCAGGTTGTCCAGCATGCTAAGCATGTATTTTACTCCTGGGCCATAACCCCAGCTCCATTCTTTTGTATTTTTTTATAGAAGACCTTGGCAAAGACCTGGGCTGGATTTATGATGAGCTGTGTTTACCGAGCATGATGAAGTGAGCCTCAATATGATTACTCTGAAGTCCAGCCTAAGTGTCCATTCAAGGATTCAGGAAATGAATATTCTGAACTTAAGTTCTTAGACCGTAAATTTCACAAGACTTGTCCCATCGATACATTTCCAGCTAAGGGGAATGGAGGGGTAGAAAGGTAGATTTTTCCAGTTCAACAGAGGAAAATTAGGTACAGAACAGTTAGTGCAGGTTCTTTTTGAAGAGTGTCTTCTGTGTCCACTGATAGACCTCATCTTTTTCTTTTACGTTATGCATTTCAAGTGATAAATTGAAGAGAGTAAGGACTTGGAATCTACTATGCATTTTCCCTCCATTACTATCATCACTTAGTCCTAACCTTCTATGAAAGTTTCAGAGGATATTCCTGACAAGTGTGAGATAGCTTCTGCTTTCATTGTATTAATGAGAAATTGGTTTATTATTGCTTTGGTCTGATATAAACTATATTTTTAGCAGGATGCTTAAGTTACATTCAGAGGGATTACTCTGTTGTATTCATTCATTCATTCATTCATTTTCAGTGATGGGGATTGAACCCTGGGACTTGCACATGCTAGTTAAGTGTTCTGTCGCTGGCTAAGTCCCCTAATTCTACTTTAAATGAGTTCACCTTTTTCTGTATCTTGGCAAGGCATAGGTGGGATCACAGATGTTCTGACACTAATACAATTAAGCATAAAAATTGGCGTTTTGTACTTGTTGCTGATCTTAGGAGATGAAATAACTCACTAGTCACCATACATTGCTAGAGTCATAACTCCAATTTCATTTATCCTGTGATATTCATTTTTCTTCTCTGATGGGTGCATTGTTTGTTATCCCTGGTTGACATTCTATGATTAGGTACTTAATCAGTTAATTTAGAACAGGCCTGTTTAATAAAGATCTTATCCTGTCATCTCAGTTGATAGTATGTATATAAATAAGTATGTGTATCTTAATGAACAATGTGGGTTTTAATATTGTGTGACCACATCACAAGTGACTGTTATATCATAAAAAGCTAATTGCAGTTCAGGGAATGAACATTTAAAAGTAAGATAGAAGCCGGGCATGGTGGTGCACACTTGTAATCCCAGTACTTGGGAGGCTGAGACTGGAGGATCCAGGTTCTCGGCCAGCCTCAGCTACTTAGTGAGGCCCTCTGCAACTTAGCGAGACCCTGTTTCAAAATAAAAGAATAAAAAATAGGGCTGGGGTGTAGCTTGGAGGTAGAAGGCCTCTGGGTTCAATCTCCAGTACAATAAATAAATAAATAATAAAAGATAGAAACCTGGTGTAGTGGTGCATGCCTGCAATCCCCATACTTAGGAGATTGAGATAGGAGGATCGCGGGTTCAAGGCCAGCCTCAGAAATTTAGTAAGACCCTGAGGGTCGAGGTATAGTTCAGAGGTAGAATGCCCCTGGGCTCAATCTCTAATACCAAAAATAAATAAATAATAAATAATTCAATCTCTAATACCAAAAATGAATGAATGGATGAATGAATGAATATAAGGTAGGGAAATCCTTTTCTGGATGTTTCCTTTATTATATATTTTTTCATAACATCCCAGATATGTTTGTCTTGTGTCCCTTCAACTGGCTGATAGAGATATACTGGATCAATTGAGAAAAGAGAGCTACGCTCCCTATTGACTGAATTAAATTAGGAGTATACAGTTGAGAAGAAGGGAAGGAATGAGTAATTTGGGTTTGCTGAGATGTAGTGTTGACATGGGTTCTTTGACCTTGGGATGTTTAGTGCAACTGAGAGGATACAGTGATAGTTGTTGGTTCATCTCCATCCAAATATTTTATTTGTGCAACATTTCCTCTTTGAGGATGGCCTAAAATATGTAAATAAAAATTCCTTGAAGGAATAAACATTTTGTTTTTTTGTTTGGTTTTTGTTTGGTTGGTTGGTTGGTTAGGGGATGGGGATGGTTGATTTGGCTCATTCGTTGAACCTTATGACAGTTTCCGACTGCAAATTTTTCTTTGGTCTACTAAAGCTAATTTATGCTAGAGTAATATGGTAAGAGTAATGGAAGGAATATATTACTGAGTGAATTCGTGATTGGAGGAAAGGAATTAACATAACGCAGCTTACAGTGGTTAGAGCATGTGCTTAAATTGCATGAAGATACAGAATTGAGAGAAATGCCTGGCTGCTTCACATTTTGACAATAGTTTTCCTTCATAGTGGCGATTCTTAGACAGCTGTGCTATGTTCATTCCTATGTCCTTTCTTGAGGTGACCATGTGTAAGGTATTGTGTCTTGTGTTAAGATCATTGTGATTAACAAGAAGAGCTGATTAAAAGTCAGTTTTTGGCCAGGCGTGGTGGCGCACGCTTGTAATCCCAGTATTTGGGAGGTCGAGACCGGAGGATCCGGGTTCGCAGCTAGCCTCAGCTACTTAGTGAGGCCCTCCGCAACTTAGCGAGACCCGGTTTCAAAATAAAGTATAAAAAATAGGGCTGGGGGTGTAGCTCAGAGGTAAAACGGGGTTCAATCCCCGGTACTGCAAAAAGAAAGCCAGTTTTTGCTATGTTTATCACAATGAGTGAAGGGCATTTCTAGACAAATTTAGTGGATATGAATCACCTGGAGGGGGGTTTTAAAAAACAGCTTACATGGTCCCAATTTTAGAGTGCCTGCTTCATGAGGTCTAGATATGAATATTAACATTTACAAAGTTGGCAGATTGGCAGATACTGGTGTTCCCAGATAAAATACTTAGAGAACAATGCGGTGGTTATATTCAGGATGAAATATTCATTTTTTTTGTTGTTGTTGTTGTGGAACTGGGGATTGAACGCAGGACCATTCTACCTCCAAGCTACACCCCAGCCCTATTTTCTTCTATATTTTGAAACAGGGTCTCACTAGGTTATGGAGGGCCTCACTAACTCACTAAGTAGCTGAGGAACCTGTGATACTCCTGTCTCAGCCTCCCAAGTACTGGGATTACAAATGTGCACCACCACGCCCGGCTGAAACATTCATTTTCTGAAAGTGCCGTTGTATGACTGTTCACTTATATGAAAGTGGACAGCATATGAAATGTTTTATGGCATATTTGTTTTATATATTTTTATTGGTGCATTATAGTCTCACATCATAATATAGTTCAGAGTGATAGTGACATACATGCACACAGCATTTGGTGGGCTTTCCCCTGGCTCCCTCCCCACTGTCCTCCCCTTCCCCGTACATGATATTGAGATTGGCCTTGGTATTCTCACATGTACATAACATCTGTGGAAGTGTTTCCATTATTAATTCTCCCTTCCCCACCACCACCACCTTACCCTGAACCACATCCCTTGCTCTACTGGGGTTTCTTCTCCATTATCTAAAGTCCTTCTTGTATCCTGATTACTCTCTAGCCTCTACCTTTGAGAGGAAACATAACGACTTTTTACTCTCTGTGACTGACTAATCTCACTTAACATAATGTTCTCCAGGTCCATTCATTTTCCTGCAAATGACCTAAGTTTGTTCTTTATTGCTGAGAATGCCATTGTGTGTGTATCCCATAATTTTGTAATCCATTCATCTCTTGAAGGACACCTAGGTTGGTTCCGTAATTTAGCTACTGTGAATTTTGCTGCAGTGAACATGGTTATGCGTGTATCAATATAGTATTCTGACCGTATCACGTATTTGTAAATGTGAAAATGACAGTGAATTTTGAAAGTTGTTCTTATTCCTTTGAGGAAAGAAGCATTTTATTGTTTTCCTGTTCAAATTCAATTAAATTTAACCAATTCTAAATTCACTCCAACTAAATTTGCTTTGAGTAAAAAAATACAAAAATTCCAGAAATCAGTAAACATATAAGAAGCATTATTTTCTTCCTATCCTACTGCATTGTGCACCTGTATTTATTTAGCTATTTTCACATCATATATTAATATCTTTTTTCCTTATATATTTTTATCTTTTAAAAAAGTTTTGTCATAATTAGTGTACACATTTATGGGGTGTGGTGAAATAATTTGATACATATATATAGCCGAAAGTGATTAAATCAGGGTAGTTAGCATTTATTTTTCCTTTTGTGGTATTAGGGATTGAACCCAGGGGTGCAGTCTCATTGAGCTACATCCCCAGCCCTTTTAAATTTTATTTTGAGACGGGGTCTCCCTAAGTTGCCCAGGCTGGCCTGGAACTTGCAGTATTTCTGCCTTAGCTTTCAGTAGTTGGGAATACAGGCATGAGTCACCATGTCTGGCAGGATAATTAGCATTTCTCTCCTCAACATTTATAATTTCTTTGTGTTGGGAGCCTTGGTATATTTTTTTCAAGTTCTTTATAAAATGTGTAATAAACAGTTATAAACTGTAGTCACCCTACTATGCTGCAGAACACTAGCACTTATCCCTCCTATCTAACTGTATTTTGGTATTTATTATGCAATAATAAATACCATACCTACCTGTACCCCCAAACTCCATGGCTTTTCTATCCTATATTGACCTCTATTCTACTCTTTGGTGAATTTCTGCAGATTAATGAGAACATGCAGTATTTGTCTACCTGCCATTTTCACTTAACATAATACCCTCCAATTCCAACCACATCGCCCCAGTGACAGGATTGTATTCTTTTGTGTGGAAAGTAATATCCCACTGTACATACTTCACCCATCTGTTGATGGAAACCTCAGTTGATTGCATATGTTGGGTATTGTGAACATAGTTGCAATAAATATGAGAGTAAAGGTGTCTCTCTGACATACTGATTTAATTTCCTTTGGATATTATTTTAGTATTGTCTTCTAATGGTGGTACTCTATTTGAAATTTGTCCTAATAAACTTTTTTTTCTGAGAAATTTTGTGAAGTTAGCCACTGTAGTTGGGATATCTCCAGGTTTGGAAGTGTTCAAGAATATGGATAATTTTGAGTCAGTCAGTCAGTCAGTCATTTCCCATGATACAACAGCTAAGCAAGAAAACAAAATTCGAATGAGATTTCCTCTTTGACTCGAACTGAATAAAATGAGAAATCACAGAGTTAAAATTTCCCTATAATTCTTCTGAAGTTATTGCAACTATTTTGTAGATTGACATTGTATTTTTTATTAAAAATATATGATATGGAACCCTCTAGTGAGCTTGCCTGGACACTGGACTAAAATTTTAAATAGATCAGCTGTTTGATCTGCTGAGTGAATAATGGCCTAAAGATTGTCAGTCTAATGATCCCAACTACTTCATACCATTCTTGATTCAATCGTAACGTTCATTCACCTGGGATGATTACATAGCAAAATTTGGAAATGTGGTTTCAAAAGGCTACAGACATTTCTGAAATTCTTCCTTCATGGAAAGAATAGACATTAACAAAACAGTAAGGGATGACTGGAGGCATTGGTATCTTTCTATTGCTTAGTCACCAAGGCCTAGCAAATTAATTGGCATCTAATATGTGCTTCATGGATAATCAATTTTGCGTTATTGCAATGTTGTATCAAAATAATTGATAGAATTAGTATATGAAAGAATAATAGGTTCAGGAAATGTGCTCCTTAGAAAAGTGGAGGCCGCATTTGGCTTTCAGCCTTCTCCTGCATTTTTTGCATTCTCTGTTAGGATCTAGGTGAAGGTCAAGGCCTGTTATATTGCTGGGATCAGGGAATTGGGGAAAGCTATATTGCTTTAGTTACCTATTTCATTAAAGAGTACCTACAATGCATTGCCTGTTTCTGGTTGGAGGTTTTATGGAAAAAGAAAAGAGAGTGCTTAAGATTTTCTTTTATTGTGTGCCTGTACCTGCTTCAGGCTAGCTCACTAGAGAATAAATATCATTTTTATTTGGTTAAATAAATTTGGTTAAAACAAAACATGGCTTCACTTGAACTTTTCCTTTGTGCAATTCTTATAAATTAAGCGGGTATTGCTGTTGGAGAGGGCAAGATATAGTTAAGTTGGGTAAGAGAGCAATTGACCATATAAAAATGAGTGGAAATGTATCTGTCATTCTTTGGCCTGGAAAATATGTTGGTTACTTGATCTTTTGAATACTAGAATGCATATAAAATGTTAACTTATATTTTGACTAATGAATATGTACTACAAGCATGATCTAGATCTCAGTATAAAAGAGAAAACCTTTCAAAAATTCCAAAAGTTGGAAAAAATGAGATAAATCAACAAGAAAATAATCAGGACATAATATGTCAAATATGTTGGATTCAGACTTTGTTATATTTTACTGTTAATCATGAAGCTGTAGATAGATGATGCTCATGAAGAGACAAGGAAGTGGTACTAATTCCTGACTATAATGCAGCCAGAAATGTCGAATGAGGATTTCCTCTAGGACATTGATGAAATTGATGAATGCATCATTGTTCACACCGCAGCTGAAGGTGTATAAACTATATTTACAATTTTCAACCAATTCCCTTGCTTTTAGCTTGATATTCTTTAATTTATCTGGCAGAGCAGTTTTGTGAAGACGTGACAAACCTCATCAGGCTTTCATCATAAATCTGAAGTTGGCGTGTTAGAAACTGTTAGAAAAACAGAGAAGAAGACAAGAATTGGATAAACTGAAAACATATAATGCATCTAAATGTGACAGTAAAAACTAAATTTCCCATTGTCAGACACTCAACACCTGGATCCATGCATTTTGTTGCTCTTAAATCTCAATCTCTGGTCCTTAATATTATCTCCAGAAATTTGTATAGGAGGAAATACTGATTAAAAACCAGGATGAATAAGTGTAGATATGCAAGGCTTTTTTCATTAACATAGACAAGTGGGAGCTACATCCTGATTGACTGCCCCAACATTGATAAAACTGTGGGTTGCAAGTTCTTCTGGAGCTTTATAGCATTTTCATAGCTGGACTGCTGTGCAAGTCCTGTGCCCCTGGTCAGAGAGCTGCTGAAAGAGGTTAGTGGCCAACGACCCTACAGAGAGCCAGTGTCCAGATCTGTTCATTCGCCTGCTCCTACAGCCTCAGGACAGCAGCTCTCCAGAGTTCTCCCCAAGAGGCCACCTGAGACTCGGCTTGTCAAGTGCATAAAGGGTATCTACCAAAATGAAAAGTATTTCAGGGACACAGACTTGAAGTATTTGTGCTCTTCTGCACAAACTGAAGTTGACAAGTCAACTCTGCAGAAAGGCATGGATAGAAAGGCAAGGAAAAAATTGATTTCAGCTACAAGTTTCACCTGATGCAAAATCTCAGGCAGGCAAGACAAAATAATACTGGCCTGAACTATATTTATAGATAAATAGACTTATACCTTTCCAGTATTTATATTTCATTGTATAATCCTTGGATTTGAAAAGAGAAAGGCCAAGAATGGAAATTCTTCCTATGAAGTAGCCACAGGTCTTATGAAGACATCATTAAAAAGCTTATGAATGTAATACGCATGTGCATATGCAACAAACTGATCATTTTTCCCTCCAGCTAATGTTGTAAAACAGCTCTAATGCTTCAGATTCTGTTTTATTCTGCTGAACGTAATTAGCTTATGAGGTGATTTAAAAAATTAGGAATTGTGTTTTAGTAAAGGTATTGTAATGGATTTAAATATATAGTATAATAAAGGATAATATAGTGCGAGGGAACATGGGAAGTGCTTTAGATGTTGATCAGAAATAAGACCTTGGTGTGGTGCCACACACATGTAATCCCAGTGACTTGAAAGGCTCACGCAGGAGGATTACAGGTTTGAGGACAGCTTGGGCAACTTCTCAAGAGCCTGGCTCAAAATTAAAACTAAGAAAAAGGCGTGGTATGTAGCTCAGTGGTAGAGTACCTCTGGGAATGAGCCTCGGTACCTCAAAAAGAGAAAAAGAGGATAGTTGAAAATGCAGTATAAGAAATACCCAAATATAATTGTTTTATGACATTTTCTTGATATATAGAGATTACTGAACATAAGTTCATATCAATACATGATTATGAACTAGAGTAATACCCCTTAATGATATATGTTAAAAATCCTTCGATTGGATTTTTGCTGTGGTTTCCTTCTCCAGGGGTGCTCTATGTATACAACTATTAAATACAGAGTTATACTGTGTTCTTGGAAGGGATGGATGTGTTTACATTTTTGAAACATCTTTACATCAGAATGTGTGCGGTGCAAGATTTTCTTTTCATGCAATTGCAAAGATGTCCAGCTTCTATAAATACTCCGATGCTCAGGATTGAGTGGGGTTTTGCATTGTTCTGCATAAAGTAGACAAAAAGACTGTGTTACCAAATCGTATTAAGAATAGACATGTAGGATATTTTGCATTTGAGGAGTAATTGTTAAGACTGTGATTTTGGTGGTGGTTTAGAGGAATTACTCTTTGTATTAGCCAAATTCAAGATGTGGATTTAGGCTATAGGAGGGTGGAGTTTGAGAGACGTCCAGTGTACAGAGATCATTTTTGCATGGCTTTCAGGGATGTAGTTTATGTGAACATGCTGGGGATAGAAGTACATTTTGTGAATATTCTAATAAGGTAGACCAATTTCTTTTGCTGGTAGATAGTTATGATGCCACTCAACCCAATTCATTAAATTGCCTCCCCAAATTAAAGTCATTGCTGATGGATGTTGTTAAACATTTTGTTATAAACAATGCTGTCATTTAAAAAATTAAACATATTATTTGATATATAGATACATAATTATAAATACCTAAAAAACTATTAGGATAGAACCAGTATTATTGGGTTTAATTTTTAGGTTGTGGTATAAACAGTAAATGTTAATATATGTAACATAAAGTACTGCATATCCATCTGGATAATATAGATGTGAGTGATGTATATTTATATTTACATATATACACATTATACATCAGTGTGTCTCACACAGATATGACATGGTGGAAATTTTGCAGATTTTTGTTGGCCTTTGTGCTTTGAATTTAGAATGTCTCCTGTACCTCAGGGAAGTAAGATGTCAATATTGGAGGTGGGTTTTGTTGCTGAAGAGGGCTCCCTGGGGGTGTGGCCTTGGGGATTATACATAGTCCCTTCTCCCCCTGCTTGCTCTCTTCCTTCCCGCCTCCATGATGTGAGAACCAAGCCTTGTTCTTTCTGCCTCCCGCCACCATGCCCTAAGCTCCTCAGACCTGGCCTGACTTGTACTGAACCTCTGAAATCTCCAGAACTGTGAGCAAATAAATCTTCCTTCCTCTCAGTTATGTGGGATTACAGCAAAGAAAATGTTGTCTGAAACAGCATTTATTTATGGTTTTCAAATGTGTTTGTACAGAAGTATACAGAGTTCTTTGTATGGCAAATATATCTCGCATATGATCCAGTAACAAGTTAGAAAATTTTCCATTTATCAGTGTTCAAACATAGTGAATTATTTTTTTAGTTAAAATACTTCTATTTTAGAGGATGCTAGTAGTGGTGAAAACTGCCTGAGCTCATCATCTGGTCACAGGGACATCTGGTCCATATGTAGATGATGTCACTTCTTATTGGTGTGTTAGAATTATACATCATAATGAGGATCAGAGTGATAGAAACATAAATGCACACAGCACTTGTGTTTCCCTATAGTACACACTCCGCTCCCTCACCTTCCTGATAATGTCATTTTTAAAGCATAGAAGCTATTATATCTGCATTTCTCTAAATACATACAGGGAAAGGCTTTTTCCAACTCAGTAGTTGTCACATCATCTGTGTGTACATAATTGACCAGCAGAAGGGGGGTTTTGTTAAGTTACTATAAAACAGCCCCAATTTATAACTGTTTTTGCTTTAAATGTTTAGTCTTGGATTTATAGGGGTTACCAACAAAGACAATTTATGTATATATATGCAGGTATTATAAACACATATATATGTTTATGAAAGAATATTTACTACTTTGCTATATGATATTGTATGGCTGTTAGAAAACATAGATAAATGTTACTTTTGCATACAGGTTGCTTGTATTTTTTTAAATTTGCAGAAGAGTAGAATCATTTTAATTTGGTTAACTGGAATTGATAGATCATGTTCATGGTTTCAAATGACTTGGTTAATAGAGTAGTTGTATTATATATAAATTAATGTCATAAGATAATTTGGATTAGCAACTTTTCTAACTCATATATTTGGTAGGCAAAAATTCTACTCAACTCTCTATTCTCCTGTTGAGAGTCATATTTTTTTAATTTTTTTATTTTTGGTGGTACTGAGATTGAACCCAGGGGCATTCTACCTCTAAGCTATACTCCCAGCACTTCATATTTTTTCTTTTGAATCAGAGTCTTGCTAGGTTGCTGAGAATCTCACTAAGTTGCTAAGGATGCGCTTAAGCCTGTGATCCTCCTGTCTCAGCCTCCTAGGTACTGGAATTAAAGTACTGGGATTAGCCATTATTCCCTGCTCGACAGTCATATTTTTGAAAATATATTTTCATGGAACAGAAAAGGAATAGAATTATTGCTCATAAAGTAAGCATCTAAAGTAAGCATTTTCATGAGCTATGCCTCAGCCTAACCCCCCCTTTTTTTGAAATGGTCTCACTAGGTTGCTGAGAGTCTTGCTATTTGCTAAGACTGTCTTTGAACTTGCAATCCTGTCTCATCCTCTCAAGTAATGGGATTATAGGTGTTTGCCACCATGCCAGGATTAGGTTTGGTTTTGAAGGATTTTTTATTTTAGTTTTATAGAGTTCTTGAGTTTTATTTTATATTCATTTATTTAGTGATACTGGGGATTGAACCCAGGACCATTCTACCTCTAAGCTACAACCACAGCCCTTTTTTAATTTAATTTTTATTTTTGAGACAGATTCTCACTAAATTGCTGAGGGTCTAACCAAATTTTTGAGACTGGCTTCAAACCTGCAGTCCTCCTGTCTCAGCCTCCCAAGTACTGGGATTACTCACACAATTACCCAAGTAATGGTGTGAGGCACCATTCCGTGCTTGAGTTTTAAGTTATATATTCTCTGACAAAGTATTAAAAAGTCATTTATATCCATAAATTATATAAATTTACCTATCTTTTATTATGCCATTCTAATTGTCAGCTTGTTTCTGCCTGTGTTTATTCAGTTGTTAGGTTATAGGACAGAGCATTTAAGGATTTTACTGCTGTGTGAATAGTAGATATACATCTTTTATAATAACTGAATTTCTATATTTTTAGAAATACACCCCACACATACACATGCTTAATGTTAAACTATAGCTAAAACTATAATTTACTAATGGAAGTTTTAATTTTTTTTAATTTGGTTGTGTATATGTACAAATATTTTTTACCATTGTAGATGTGCAGAATTTTGTTATTATTGAATATATATATATTCATTTAAAATATAGGAAACCTTTGTTGAAATGATAGACCAAGTCTTCTCTGATTGAGTAGTATTTTTAGAGATACACACACATACACACACACACTCACAATGTCAATATATATACTTTAAACACCCATCCTACAGAGAGAGAGATTACTGTTGCACATGTTTAAAAATACAATCCCCTTTTTAATTAATAGAGGCATTTGCTTTTCTACATATTAAATTTCTGGTTGCAAGGGATATGAAAAAGGATGTCGGATATTTTGTTATTTTATATTTAATGTACATTTCTCTTTATGTCTTTTTTTATAAGATGATGAACATACATATTTTGAAACATCATTTTGTTAAAAACTATGATTAAACAGTAGAAATGGCTTAAGTTTTGCAACAATTTTAAAAGCTATAGGTGTGTAGCTCTCTGGGTTTATTAAACAGGTATGTTTATAATGATTGTTCTATAAGATTTCAGTTTTATAAAGGTATGTGAGTTGTTGACATGGAAAACTTGAAGAAAATATTCTTTTGGTGGTAGAATATTTCTCATTTTGTATTCACTTAATTGTATTGCTGTGGTTTATAAAAACAACTTACTTGCAAATTATATTAACAAAAGTCTCCTTGAATTGATATGTTACATGTACATATGGTGTCATGTTAAAGAGGAAGATAGTGGTTTTTAACCAGTTTTAGTTTAAAAAATTAGGTTGTAATCATCAAGGGGTGTCCATTTTATGTAAAAATATTCTTTTATTTAAGAGCTATTTAACTTTTTCTATACGTACTGAGGTTCATGATGCAATTCATTTTTATTTAAGTTTTATAGAATTCTATATTACATGGTTTATTTCTGCATGGCAAAATCCATTTCAACTTTGTAAATAATGAGTAAATCCAATTTTAAATTTTGAACATCTAGTAATTCCAGATGGTATCAAGAGTCTCATAAAGTATAATTTTGTAAATATACTGTAAATTCATTAGTAGTACTGTAATTTGAATTAATGTAGCAGCAGTCAAGTAAATTGTTAGAAAATAGCTCATGGAGCTATATAAAATTTATCATATATTAATTTGGGTGTTGGAGAAAATGGCAAGGCACAGTTGTCCCATTCACATAGAATGATAGTTTCCCGTTGTATCAAGTATGAATTGCATATTAAAAATAAACTTACATGAAATGGCAGGTTAATTCAATTGACCTTTTAGGTCGATCTGAGCTTCCTGACAGAATTCTTTTTTTCTGTTAATCTTCAGGATGAAAACAATTACATTAAAGATTTTGTACTACCTCTTGGAACTATACAAAGTTCTGTATGTGTTCCCTTGGTTGCATGACAATATTCAAGACAACTTTGTAAATAATAGTCTAATACAAAATTTTAATTTTTAACATCTAGTCTTTCTAGATGTATAGAGTCTCACAAAGTATAATTTTGTAAATAAGTCATTGTAGTATTTCATGGTTTCTTTGTTATCTCCAAATTTTTTGGCTAAAATTGACAAAAGTTCTGGGTTTCTTCAACTATATATATTTTGTTATATGTTCAATAGGTGGTTAAAGGAAGAAAATGTTAAAAGGATGTCTATTTAAACTTTTGAGTTCTCATATAAAGTAACAGATTATATTTTAACCATAGTTAATTACACGTATTATACATTTAAAGCCCCAAATTACAATTTTGTAGTCATACTGCTAATAGGGTATTATATAAGTATATTTTTATAGTTATACCTGGAAATATATTTTATAAAGAAAATTTCCTTCTACCTCTTTGAATTAATACAACATTTTATTTGCTTGGACTGCATGACAATATTCAAGACAACTTTGTAAATACCAGATACCTACATCATTGAAAAATATTTTCCCAACTCACGGAGTCTCAACAAAGTATAAATTTGTAAAATTTATTATAATTTGTAAAAATTTATAAAGTACCATCGTTAAATTGACTCCTATAAATGGTTTCTGAATGCAGCAGATAACTAATATTAAGACTGTAACCTGTTGGTGTTTCTGACTTTTGTGGGACAATGATATGCAAGATTGCCTCCATTAAGTTCTGACTGATAGTGTTTCTTATATAAAAAAAAAACCTTGGGGGTTTGTGTGTATTGTGCACTTAAAAATGAGAATATTGGGATATGTTCTTATCTTTAGGAGGAGAGTGGAAGATATAAGAAGGGAATTGTCATTTTAAGTTAGAGACATGGCATGTGTAAGATGGTAAAAATCATTGTCGCTTTACTTTATTTGTTTTTTCAGATTTATTTATGCATATCATATATGTATATGTATATATATATATACACACACACATATATATATATATATATAATATATATGTATGTATTAACAATGTGGATGTCTAAAATCATGTCTGGTGATATAGTTAGGATAGTGCTCATTCCAGGATATTGATAACCTTATCCTCACTTCTTTGCTTATTCTTTTACATCTTAACTTTCATATTGCAAATTTTAGAGCTAGTATCTTTTAAGCTTACAGGTAGTTTTAGAATCCCACTTACATATAAATTTAAGTGTATGATGAATTAAGGTAAATAGAAAAGCCCATATCTATTTGTTTCCCAAATCTGTTTCCATATTTATATATCTTTGAGAACAAAACAGTTGTGTCTATGAATGGATTTGTTTTTCCAATAGATTTTTTAAAAAATTTCTTGTAATGTTTATATGATTTATGGTATGTGATAAACAGAGACAGATGTCAGGGTTACTTAATAATATAAACATTTAAGTTTTTATGAAGATCCTCTTTGGCATTGATTAAAGTATAAGTCAGAGCATCTTTGAACCACAATTTGGCAAAGACAATCAAATCGTGAGAGTATACAAAATGTTTAAAATGTTATTGGCTATGGGGATTTTATCTATTCTAATTTGCAAAAATGTGCTAAGATGAAAATGTTAATGTTTAATATAAAAACATAGTATAGATCTCTGAAATAGCAATGAAAGAAAGACCATAATTATAGCTTATTTAACATGAATGTAATTCAGGCACTGAAATATTATTCCAGTGGGAAATGTGTTTTGTAGTCTTTCAAATTGATAAAACCTCAAGTTATTGACTAGTTGTAGGTGTGTGTGCATATGTGTCTACTTTTTCTAACTGAAATATTAATGGCTAGTTATCAAGTATTTATTACACATGGGCAAAGACATTCTGACAGTGAAGCAATATTTCTCAGTGTTATAATGTTGACCGTTTTATCATTGTGTTTGAAATTTTTGTATATGTCATTTAAAAATCAAAAGATGTATATACATACTTGTAAGTTGCTACACGACAAAAATGTAGAATGGATATATGTCCTATGCAAATGGATGAAGTTGTCTAGAAGAATATGGCAAAATCTTAACAGCCCTGCACATAGAAATGAGAATAGAAGTGCTGCTGCTTTTGTCTCTTGAATTTTTAAAGAGTTTATTTAAAAATGAACAGTTAAACAAGGAAATGTCGAAGAAACAATCTCCCTATTTGCAGCCTTGCCCATTAACATCATGGGAACAGTCGGTTGTCATATCCAACTTTTTATTCCCAGAGGCCCTTATGAATGATTTTTTAATTATTTCATGAAGAGTATGCAACCTATTCACCAGTGAAGCAAAGACTATTAGATTACCCAAGGAAAGAACAGAGAAGATGGAATTTCAGGTAGGTGCCAAACAATTATATTTTTGTTGAGAAACAGATGAGTGAAAAAATAGTAACCAAAAAATTCTGTAGAGTGTATTTTCATAGTGCCAGGGCCGTACTTGTGGGGACTGATGAGACAAAGATGCTGCAGGGGATATTACATTTGGGATAAGTGCAAAGTTAACCTTTTTATTTATTTATGTAAAATATATGTATTCTATGTTATACATGCACATATGCCCACATATATGGATACATATTTGTGTGTGTGTGTGTGTGTGTGTGTGCGCGCGCGCATGGTGGCAATTGAAGCCAGGATCTCACACCTCACACATGTTAAGCACATGCTCTGTCACTAAGGTTCATTCCCATCCCCCTTAAGTAACTTTGATGTAAATGGAACACGGATTGTTTGCTTCCCTTTATCCTGGTTGATGCTGACTGAAAGATTTCAAGTAAGTTTTGGGGGTTTATAGATCATACAAAATTAGCAAGTAATACACTTAAAAATTTTTAGTGCTTGTGCTGAAGTTGTTTAAAGCAGAAAGTATGTGTGCAATCATATTTGCTGGTTGAATTTAATTTTTCCATTCATTATGCCTTGCCAACCTAATGTTATCCTGATTTGCATCTAACCCTTGCTTTATTGGTTACTATATTTTTCAGGTGATCATGATGAGAGACATATTGAAGGTAACCTGAATATGGCTGATAGCAACATCAGGAATGCGTTCCTTCCTTCAGAGTTCCTTATAGGTCTTAACTTTGAGGCATAGGTAAGGAGGTTCTGGTATTGTTTTGGTCTGAGACATACCTTACGCTTAGGAAATTAACACTGGTACAGACATTGTTCATTGAAATTTTCTGACATGCCCAAGAATAAGTGAATGAATTAGTTTATCATTTTCTTATTCTTCATCCAGGAATTCAAACCCAAGGCCTCTGGTATGCTGGAGAAGTGCATTACCATTGAGCTGTATCAGCAACCACGAAGTAGTTTGTCAAAAAGGTTTTTTTTTTTTGGCCAATGTAAAGGTGTTGTATATGTGTAGATAGCATGACCCTTTGTTTAATTTACCTATTTATAACCGTGAGAGTATAAAATAATTCTATAAAGGAAATGGAAAAATACCCAAGTATTGGTAATTAAAACTTGACAATAGGTTTTAACAGATATAGTATTGTTCTGTGATAAAAGGACATTTTTATGGAAATTGAAAAAGTGCTGATATTGAAAAGTAGTGAGTCATTACTGATGGTTGTAAACTTGACTTGCCTACAGGATTGATTGGGAAAGTGTTTATAATTGTTAACTGAAATTTCTAAAAAAATATTCAACATGAATATCCACTTCCCTTTGGAGTAACATTAGAGTGGTATGCATCTCACCTTACAGTGTTTCTTTTTCCTTTTTAGGAAATGATAGTTCCAAGAAGGAATACTTTCATCAACCTTGTTTTTAATCCAAAGAATGGTACTCGCCATCAGTGAAGGACTTGTCGGGTGGTTTCATTCAGATGTTCCTCATTCCATCTCCGCCCGGCATCATACTACCTTGGCGGTGTGATTGTAAGGACAATTGACTAACCATGTGATTGGGGAGGCTTTACTAGTATATTAATTTATTAGTATATTATGTTTTTCTTAAGCTGAATAACGAATTATCCTGAAACAGTTTCATGTAATAACAGTAATTGTGTTTTTTCCATGTAATCTGTCTGTCAAAGTCATTCAAATTAAAGTGGCTTCAAAGTTTCATTCTAACCTCTGTATTTATATCTACATATATTTATATATTCATATATTTATATATCATTACTAGTCATTCTCATCAGATGGGCTGAGTTCCTTTTGTTGTTTTTATTGTAATTTTTAAACACTCTTCATTGTTTTTTTGTGCATAAATGCATGTAAAGTGCATGTAGTAATTCTGTGTATTAATGAGTGATCTAAAAATATAAACAATGACATACGCAGACCAACTGAGGATGATGTTGGATAGAGAGAGCAGTCAATATTAAGTTACAGAAACAATAATATCTGGTGTCTTTGTTAGAAATTCCAAAGGAAAATTATTCAGGAAGAATGATTAGAATGCTCCTAACATTTTCCCATTTTTCCTACTTGTCATCCCAGGTAATTACTGAAAAGGAACCTACGCCATTGTTTCTACTCTGTACTTCACCAAAGCGAAAATATGGTCTGCGTAATGCACCAAGGATTGTCATGTAATGTGTGGTACCGTGGACAGTTCCTGCTCATCAGAAAAAACTGGACTCAGAAAGCTCATCTATGGAAAGAAACCTAAAGGATTTTCAGGAAGAGAATATTTACTGGTTATAATCATTGTTTTCATTGTTGCTGTTGGACTAAATCTCGGGAGCTGCAATGATGGAGACGTTACTGCACAGAGAAGTTCAGTGTGTTGGAATTACAAGGGCTTCATCTTAATGCTTCCATAAGTACGGACTGCATGCATTTATAATTATCACTTGTCACATGATAAATTTGAAACTTACTTTTAAAATTATTTTTCTAAAGGATTCAAAGAACAGAATTTTGTGAAAGTTTCTTATTTCTAATTTTAGCCTCTAATATTATCTGTTATTAATGGAATCCTCTGCTCCCCTTTAGAGAATTATTTTCATATGTGAGTTGGTACAATTTTATTTTTCAGGGGTGGTTTTAGGTATACATTTTCTATGTAGTACTTATGCTTATATATAAATTTGAATTTTTCAGCTACATTGGAATAATTTCCATGGATTGGAATTTCCGGGGCAAAGTATATGCAAAAATCTACATTTGAGTAAATTTCCTCCTATTTGGAGTAAGTTCTTCCAGTGTTTGTGTCA
>PVJS01034691.1:7815-21533 GCA_004027185.1 Glis glis
TTTTTTTTTTTTTTTTTTTTTTTGCGGTACTAGGGATTGAACCCAGGGGCTTCTACCTCCGAGCTACACCCCCAACCCTATTTTTTATTCTTTATTTTGAAACAGGGTCTCACTTAGTGAGGCAGAGGGCCTCAGTAAGTAGCTGAGAATGGCAGCGAACCTGTGATCCTCCTGTCTCAGTCTCCCAAGTACTGGGATTACAGTTGTGCGCCACCACGCCCGGCTCTGTTGTGCATTCTTGACAACATTTGATACCATGTACCCTTAAATTTTGTGTCAATCCAGGCAGTGTGACATGACATTTCATAGTGGCTTTTGTCTTCATATCCCAGATTGCTGATAGAGTGTCTTTTTATAACTTTATGGACTATTTATGTTTTCTGTGAAAATGCTGGCACAGTTCTCACTAATTTTTCTTTCTTTTTTTTTTTTTTTTTTGCGGTACCAGGGATTGAACCCAGGGGCGTTCTACCTCTGCGCTACACCCTCGGCCCTATTTTTATTTATGCTTTATTTTGAAACCTAGTCTCACGAAGTTGCGGAGGGCCTCACTAGGAAGAGAGAGAGAGAGGGAGAGAGAGAGAGGGAGAGCAAGCTGAGGCTGGTCGCGATCCCGGATCCTCCGGTCTCCGCCTCCCAAAGTACTGGGATTACAAGTGTGCGCCACCACGCCCAGCTACTAATTTTTCTATTGAGTTGTTTGTCTTTTTTAACTGATTTGCACAAATTCTTTACAGTTGTATGAGTTCAATATGTCTTTTCAGTTTGTAGTTTGTCTTTGTACTTTCTTGATAATTCATTTGTTGAACAGAAGTTATTACTTTTACCCAGGTACCATGATGTGCACCTGTAATCCCAGCACTTGGGAGGCTGAGACAGGAGGATCAGATTTGAGGCTACCCTCAGCAATTTAGCAAGACCCTCAGCAACTTACAGAGAGGCAGTTTCAAAATAAAAATGTAGAAAGGGCTAGGGGATCTTCTTAAATATATTTGGGCTTTCTTTTTTCTTTTTCTTTTTTTTTTTTGTGGTACTGGGGATTGAACCCAGGGGCATTCTACCTCCGAGCTACACCCCTGGCCCTATTTTTTATCCTTTATTTTGAAACCGGGTCTCACGAAGTTGCGGAGGGCCTCACTAAGTAGCTGAGGCTGGCCACGAACCCGGATCCTCCGGTCTCAGCCTCCCAAGTACTGGGATTACAAGCGTGCGCCACCATGCCTGGCTTATTTTTTAAGTTTTAAACAGTGTCTTCCTAGATTGCTGAGGTTAGCCTTGAACCTGCAATCCTCCTGTCTCAACCTTCCAAGTACTAAGATTACAGGCATGCACCACAGTGCTCAGCTACCAGCTTTCTTTTAGTTAGTATTTAAATGACATTTCTTTTTCAGCTAACTCTCTGATAAAAGTTGTATATCTAGCCAGACGTTGGGACAATATCGCAGCCGGGTGTGGTGGCGCACGCTTGTAATCCCAGTACTTTGGGAAGCGGAGACTGGAGGATCCGGGTTTGCGGCCAGCCTCAGCTCTCTCTCTCTCTCTCTCTTCCTGTCTCTCTCTCTCTCTATTTAGTGAGGCCCTCCGAAACTTTGTGAGACCTGGTTTCAAAGTAAAGTATAAAAAATAGGCCCGGGGGTGTAGCCCAGAGGTAGAATGCCCTTGGGTTCAATCCCCGGTTCTGCAAAAAAAAAAAAAAAAAAAAAAGATAAAGAATAAAGAATAAAAAATAGGGCTGGGGGTTTAGCTCAGAGGTAGAATGCCCCTGGGTTCAATCCCCAGTACCACAAAAAAATCATATATCTTTATATTTTATATGTGTGTGTATATAATTGCATATAGCAACATATTACTTTTATCCACTGATATTACTCATATTTATTTGGAGTTTTTCCTATTTTCACTTAATATGTTTTTGACATTTTATGTGTTTTATATATATTTTTTTGGTACCAGGGATTGAACGCAGGGACGTTCTACCTCCGCGCAACACCCCCGGCCCTATTTTTTATCCTTTATTTTGAAACCAGGTCACACGAAGTTGCGGAGAGCCTCACTAAGTAGAGAGAGAGACAGGGAGAAAGAGAGAGAGAGAGAGAGAGCGAGAGAGAGCTGAGGCTGGCCGCGAACCCGGATCCTCTGGTCTCTGCCTCCCAAAGTACTGGGATTACATGCGTGCGCCACCACGCCTGGCATGTGTTTTATATTTTCCACTCTATGTTGCCGCTGCTGTTGCTTCCGTGTGTGTGTGTGTGTGTGTGTGTGTGTGTGTGTTACTGGGTATTGAACCAGGGGCATCCTATCTCTGAGCTACACCCCTTGCCCTTTTTATTTTTTTGAAACAGGATCTCACTAGGTTGCTGAGAGTCTCACTAAGTTGTTGAGGTTGGCCTCCAACCTGCAATCCCCGTCTCAGCCTCCCAACTATTAGGATTATAGGTTTATGCTGAGCATGGTGGCACACATCTATAATCCTAGTTCTTTGGAGGCTGAGACAGGATGAGAGGCCAGCCTCATCAATTTAGTGAAGCCCTCAGCAACTTAGACCCTGTTTCCACATAAAAAATAAAATAAGACTGGGGATGTAGCTCAGAGGTAGAATGCCCCTGGGTTCAATCCCCAGTGCCACACACACAAGGAAGAAAAATAGCTATTACTCAGTTTTGTGTTTTGCTAATGGGAATTTAGTCATCCGTTGCTTGTTAGTGCAGCATTCCATTGCTGTAACAAATATCTGAGATAACATTTAAGGAGAAAAGGTTTATTTTGGCTCATAGTTCTGGAGCTTTCAGTATGTGATTGGTTGGCCCTGTAGCTCTGTGCCTGTGGTGAAGCAGCAAATCATGGAAGGGCATGGTGTAGCAAAACTGCTCACCTCATCACCAGAAAGTAAAACGACTTAAACGATACAACGTCACGCCCCCAACAATCTAAACCTGCCACAGTGGTTTGATTATCTGAGCCCCACATCTTTTTTTTTTTTCAGTACCGGGGATTGAACCCAGGGGCGTTCTACCTCTGTGCTACACCCCCGGCCCTATTTTTTATCCTTTATTTTGAAACCGGGTCTCACGAAGTTGCGGAGGGCCTCACTAAGTAGAGAGAGAGAGAGAGAGAGAGAGAGAGAGAGAGACGGGGGGGGGGTGAGAGCTGAGGCTGGCCGCAAACCCAGATCATCCGTTCTCCGCCTCCCAAAGTACTGGGATTACAAGCATGCGCACCACGCCCGGCTTGAGCCCCACATCTTAAAGTTCCCACCACCTCCCTATAACATTAGGCTGGGGACTAAGCCTTTAATACGTGGGCCTTTGGGGGACATTGAAGATTCACACTGTAGCAGTTGCTATTCCTATGAAGGTGACCTATCTTTTCTCTGGCTGTTTTTAAGAATGTTTCTTTTTCTTTAGTATTCTGCAGTTTTACTCTGATGTGTCTAGGTATGCAGTTTTTACTTAACCCATTTGGAACTTGTTAGGACTTTCTTTTTTTTTTTTTTTCGGTACCAGGGATTGAACCCAGGGACATTCTACCTCCGGGCTACACCCCCAGCCCTGTTTTTATTGTTTATTTTTGAAACAGTCTCACTAAGTTGTGGAGGGCCTCACTAAGTAGCTGAGGCTGGCCACGAACCTGCGATCCTCCTGTCTCAGCCTCCCAAGTACTGGGATTACAAACATGCGCCACCACGCCCAGCCTTGTTAGGACTTTCTAGATCTCAGAAATGATGACTTTCAACAATTTTATGAAACCCTCAGTTTTTGTCTCTTTAGATATTGCCTCTTCCCCGTTCCATTTTGTCTTAATGTAATTCCTATTAGACTTAATTCTCTCTCTTTCTCCATATCTCTTCTTCCTTTTTAAATGCAGTTTGTATTTCTGGGCTACATTTCTGATAGGTCAGTTTACTAATTCTCTTTATAGGATGACCTAAACAAGAGCAATTCCAGTGGAATGAGGGGTTCAGAAGCCAGATTAGATCGGTTAATGTGAGAATGAGAGGTGATACAATGGAGACATGTACTGTGTATGGAATATACTCAGTATGGAAGTTTCTTGGTGAAGGAAGCAAAGAAATGGAAAGAGAAGTCAAAGGAGAGTTTTTTTGTTTTTCAAAGATGAATGATATTCAAGGCATGTTTGGATATTAATATGAATGATCCCGTAGAGAAGGAAAACTTGATGCAGAGCAGAAGGGATTATAATATAAGAGTGAAGCCTTTGAGAAAGTGCGAAGGAACTAAATCTGATGTTTTTAATTCTGTGTTTCATTTGTCTTTTTGCATCACCCTTTTGAAAGATTAGTGGAAAGCGGAGTGTGGTGGTGCATGCCTGTTATCCCAGTACTTCAGAGGCTTAGACAGGAGGACCCCCAGTTCGAGGCCAGCCTCAGCAATTCAGTGAGATCCTGTTTCAAAATAAAAAAATAAGAGCCGGGCGTGGTGGCGCACGCTTGTAATCCCAGTACTTTGGGAGGCGGAGACCGGAGAATCCCGGTTCGCGGCCAGCCTTAGCTCTCTCTCTCTCTCTCTCTCTCCCTCTCTCCCTCTCTTCCTCTCTCCCTGTCTGTCTCTCTACTTAGTGAGGCCCTCCGCAACTTCGTGAGACCCAGTTTCAAAATAAAGGATAAAAAATAGGGCCGGGGGTGTAGCACGGAGGTAGAACGTCCCTGGGTTCAATCCCCGGTACCACAAAAAATAAATAAATAAAAATAAATAAAAAATAAAAAGGACTGGAGGTGTAGCTCAGAGGTAAAACATCCCTGGGTTCAAGCCTCAGTACCACACACAGAAGAAGAGAGAAGGAGCAGGAGAAGGAGGAGGAGCAGGAGGGTAGAGGAGGAGGAAGATCAGGAGGAGGAAGAGGAGGGAGGGAGGGAGGAGTGATTTTTTTCTTTTCAGTACTGGGGATTGAACTCAGGGGCATTCTACCTACAAGCTACACCCCAAGCCCTATTTTTATTCTTTATTTTGAAACAGGGTCTCACTAAGTTTTAGAGGGCCTCACTAAGTAGCTGAGGCTGGCCGTGAACCTGCAATTCTCCAGTCTCAGCGTCCCAAGTACTGGGATTACAAGCGTGTGCCACCATGCTGGGCTAGGAGTGATTTTTTTTTTTTAATTATCAGTCTAAAGTGAATATAAAGTCAGTTGAACAGGTATTACTGGCTGACCCATTCACTCAGACAACATATATTCCTTTTGCCTTTTATGTGTGAGGTTGTGCTTGGCTCTGGGAAATTATCTATAACAAGACAACATGATCTCTGTACTCTTCAAACTTAAAGTTCAGTGGACTTGATGGTGGTTGATGGGTGTGACACAGAGAAAGAACTTCAAAGGAGAAGTGCAGGACTCTATGAGAGGATTTAGTAGGGACCCTAATCTCTTAACCTAGTGTGGTAGATGGGAGAAGTCACATCTGATTCTCAAAGAATGAGGAGACAAACTCTGAAAGAGCAGTTCAAGAAGAGCGTAGATGAACAGCAAGGAACTGAGAGAGGCTTAGGAACTGAAGAAGACTAGAGCACTCTGAGTGAAAGGCAAATCGAGGTTCGGAAAGACAACAATATAGTGAGAATCATACAATTCTCACTATATTGTTTAGTGTATCCTAAGAGCAATTGTGAACCACTGGAGGGACTTAAGCCTAATGATGACAATATTTATATCTGTAATTTTTCTTTTGTTAATATGTAAGCATGAGGCTATTGGAGTCCAATGCCATTAAACCTTAGAATCATACAATTAGCTCCCCGTCTGACAATTGTTCACTTACCCAACTAATATGGATTCCTCAGTCAAACATGAATGGAAAGTCTCCTTGGAATTAATGAAATGTTTTTCTAGTGTGTGTGTGTGTGAGAGAGAGAGAGAGAGAGGGGAGGGAGAAAGGAAAGAGAGAAGGAGAGAAGAGTCTGGGTAGTCAAGATAGTATTTTTTAAAATTTAACTAAAGCAGCCGGGCATGGTGGCACACACTTGTAATCCCAGTACTTGGGAGGCTGAGACAGGAGGATTACAGGTTCGTGGCCAGCCTCAGCAATTTAGCGAGGCCCTCCACAATTTAGACCCTATTTCAAAATAAAAAATAAAATAGGGCTGGGGGAATAGCTCAGAGGTAGAATGCCCCTGGATTCAATCCCTAGTACCACAACAATGAATAAATAAATAAATAAACTAAAGCAATGAGAAGCAGCTAAATCTACTGGGCATGTTAGTAACTTGTGCATCATAGTTTTAGGTATTCTTAAACTGCTATTTTAAAACTGTGTGTGTGTGTGTGTGTGTGTGTGTGTGTGTGTATTACAGGAGATTGAACCCAGGGGCATTCTACCTCTCAACTACATCCCCAGGCATTTTTATTTTATTTTTATTTTTTGTGGTACTGTGGATTGAACCCAGGGGCATTCTACCTCTGAGCTACACCCCCAGCCCTATTTTTTTTTTTTTTTTGCGGTACCAGGGATTGAACCCAGGGGCGTTCTACCTCCGCACTACATCCCCGGCCCTATTTTTTATACTTTATTTTGAAACCGGGTCTCACGAAGTTGCGGAGGGCCTCACTAAGTAGAGAGAGAGCGAAAGAAAAGGAAGAGAGAGAGAGAGCTGAGGCTGGCCACGAACGTGGATCCTCCGGTCTCCACTTCCCAAAGTACTGGGATTACAGCGTGCGCCACCATGCCCAGCCCCAGCCCTATTTTTTACCCTTTATTTTGAAACCGGGTCTCACGAAGTTGCGGAGGGCCTCACTAATTAGCTGAGGCTGGCCGTGAACCCAGATCCTCCGGTCTCCGCCTCCCAAGTACTGGGATTACAAGCGTGCACCACCACGCCAGCCCCCCCCAGCCCTATTTTTTATTTTGAAATAGAGTCTAAGTTGCTGGAGGGCCTCACTAGGTTGCTGAGTCTGCTGCAAACCTGTGATCCTCCTGTCTCAGCCTCCCAAGTACTGGGATTACAAGCATGCTCCACCACACCTGGCTCCTTTTATTTTTTTTTATTTTGAAACAGGGTTTTTCTAAGTCACTGCATACTGACTTCTAACATATCCTCCTGTCTCAGACTCCGAGCTACACCCCCAGCCCTATTTTTTTTTATTCTTTATTTTGAAACAGGGTCTCACTAAGTTGCAGAAGGCCTCACTAAGTAGCTGAGGCTGGCCGCAAACCTGTGATCCTCCTATCTCAGCCTCCCAAGTACTGGGATTACAAGCGTGTGCCACCATGCCCAGCTCTAACACTATGCCTTGAATACAGTATGCACTCAAAAAATATGTTTAGTGAGTCACAATGCTCTTAATTATGTCTTTTAAAAATTTCTTTCTTGCCGTGCGTGGTGGCGCATGCTTGTAATCCCAGTACTTTGGGAGGCGGAGACCGGGGGATCCGGGTTCGCGGCCAGCCTCAGCTCTCTCTCTGTCTCTGTCTCTCTCTCTCTCTCCTCTTAGTGAGGCCCTCCGCAACTTCGTGAAACCAGTTTCAAAAGAAAGTATAAAAAATAGGGCCAGGGGCGTAGTGTGGAGGTAGAACGCCCCTGGGTTCAATCCCGGGTACTGCAAAAAAAAAAAAAAAATTCTTTCTTCTCTTCACACAAAATGTATTGCCCTATTTTGATATTCCTTTTCTTCCTAGGTTTTTTAATCTTTGATATTCTTTTTAAATCTTATTGTTTCACTGTTTCCTCTTCTTCAGAATCCCTTTTGAAAGTTTAACTGCCATGAATCTTTTTCTTGAGACGCATGCTTGATATTTGTTGTATTCTAAACCTTTATTTTTCCCATTCCTCTGAGAAAATTTTCCTTTCTCTTTTGATCACTTGTTTTATGAAAGAAGTCATTGAGCTTGATTTGTATTTTAATCAGTTTTTCTCATCCCAAGAAACTGTTTGTTACTATATAATTGATAAACATAATTTTATGTATTCTGTATTTTTAGTCTATTGAAGACAATGAAGTATATTTGCCTAATGATGAAATTTGGACCTATGATATTGATAGTGGGTTGTGGTAAGTAATTTTAAGTTACAGAATGTCCAATCTTAGTATCTGTTATAAATGTTTTCATAGACTGCAGGGAATTTGAGACAATACTTAGAACATACTGCAACATTTATAAAGTCCTTCTCTTCTTTTCTTTTAATGTTTTATTCTCTGTGGCTCTTTCTTTTCCTCCTTCCTTCCCCTCTCCATCCTTTGACCTTTACCATTCCTCTCACGAACAATGCTCTGAGGACTTTGGTTTAGTCTACAGATTCCCAGTTTGGGTGACATGTATGAGTAGTGTGTGACTTTTCTCCCAGCAGGTTGAAAAGTTGTTATACCCTGGAGCTTCTTAGAGTTTTTACAGTATTGGCTACTCTTACATTTTAATTTAATTGGCAGTGACAGTTATCACTGAAAAGTACTCAGGAAGTTTAAGGGGAATTTTTATTTGCCTTTCTGGAAAGTTAAGGGATTCCATGTCATTCTTGCTGCAGGAGAATGCATCTAATGGAAGGAGAACTCCCTACCTCCATGTCGGGAAGCTGTGGTGCTTGCATTAATGGGAAGCTGTACGTTTTTGGAGGATATGATGACAAAGGATACAGCAATCGAGTAATATTTTCTTTTAACTCAGGAGTGCAGTGAAATGTAATATTTAATGTGTCATTTCGTCTTACAAGTTCACAAAGAGTTTAAAAGAAGAGAATTATAGAAAATCTTAAGTTTATAATAACAAGATTTTAAAGATAGATGGAAAATACAGCAGTCTTCTTTTCTTCTTTCATGTCTTTCTACTTCAGAATTAACAACACACTTAATTGCTATTCATAGGGTAAAAGCATCATGGGGAAAGATCCATTCAGTATGTTGTGTATATTATTTTCTTCTAAAACACTGTTTCATTTTCATTAATTCCACAATTTAAAATTTCTAATAGGTAAGAAATTTGCCTATTAAAATAAAAAGTAATAGTATTACTTTTTAATTACATATTCCCTTAACATAGATTTAATTTTCAAATGCCCTGTCTGCTAATGATGTTCTTGTCTTTTAAAGCTTTATTTTGTTAATTTACGAACAAAAGATGGAACCTACATTTGGGAAAAAATCACCAACTTTGAAGGACAGCCACCCACACCACGTGATAAGCTTTCCTGCTGGGTATATAAAAACAGGTAATGCAGCAGCTGCACTTACAGCATTGCTGCACCTACATAAGGAGTATAGCTTTGGGTCCAAATAGTATGAATTGAAAGTATGCATTTTTTCCAAGATACATTTATAGACTTGTTTTTTTTTTTTTGGCACTGGGGATTGAACCCAGGGGCACTCTACCTCCGAGCTACACCCCCAGCCCTATTTTTTATTCTTTATTTTGAAATAGGGTCTCACTAAGTTGCGGAGGGCCTCACTAAGTAGCTGAGGCTGGCTGTGAACCTGGATCCTCCTGTCTCAGACTCCCAAGTACTGGGATTACAAGCGTGCGACACCACGCCCGGCTTATAGACTTGTTTTGATGTTGATGGTAATAGCAGTTCTAAGCCCTGGATAAGAACCATGTCATAAAATTGCACATGGTGGAAGCAATTATTTGGGTGTTTTACATTAAGTAATTTATTCTTTATTTTCTTTCTTTTTTTGCAGTACTGCTCATTGAACCCAGGGGCATTCTACCTCCTAGCTACACCCCTGCCCTATTTTTTATTCTTTATTTTGAAACAGGGTCTCACTAAGTTGAGGAGGGCCTCACTAACTAGCCAAGGCTGGCCGTGAACCAGTGATTCTCCAGTCTCAGCCTCCCAAGTACTGGGATTACAAGTGTGGGCCACCATGCCCGGCTATTCTTTAATTTTCTGAATAGTTAATACATTCATATACTCAAAAATAAAAATCATATTGAAAGTATACAATGAAAGATCTATTTTCTCTCTCCCCATCTACCCTGACTTCACTCCCCACATGCACACACACAAAAAAACTGCTTTTATTCATATTTTTCATGTTCTTGTGGCAGTAGTTCCCAAACTTGTCTGCCATTGAAATTATCTGGGGATATTTTAAAAGTTCCAAATCCAGGCGGGCGTGGTGGCGCACGCTTGTAATCCTAGTACTTTGGGAGGCGGAGACCGGAGGATCCGGGTTCGCGGCCAGCCTCAGCTCTCTTGCTCTCTCTCCCTGTCTCTCTCTCTCTCTCTCTCTCTCCTTAGTGAGGCCCTCCGCAGCTTCGTGAGACCCGGTTTCAAAATAAAGTATAAAAAATAGGGCCGGGGGCGTAGCGCGGAGGTAGAATGCCCCTGCGTTCAATCCCCGGTACCACAAAAAAAAAAAAAAAGTTCCAAATCCAGCTGGGCGCTGTGATGCATCCCTGTAATCCCAGCGATTTAAAGGCTGAGGCAGGAAGATGGCAAGTTTGAGGCTAGCCGGGACAACTTAGTGATACCTTGTCTCCAAATAAAAAGAACCAGGGATGTAGCTCAGTGGTAAAGCATCCCTGGGTTCAATCATCAGTAACACACACACACACACACACACACACACAATTTCCAAAGCCAGAGTGATACTAATTAAATTATAGTCTTTGAAGGTGGGATTTCTTTTGGGGGGGATAGTACTAAGGATTGAATCCAGGGACATTCTGCCTCAGCTACACCCCCAGCCCTATTTTTTTGTTTTGTTTTGAAATAGGGTCTCACTAAGTTGCCGAGGGCCTTGCTAAGTTGCTGAGGCTGGCCACAAACCTGTGATCTTCCTGTCTCAACCTCCCAAGTACTAGAATTACAGGTGTGTGCTACCATGCCTGGCTGAGGGTAGGATTTTTTGAAGCTCTTCAAGTAATTTCAAAGTGCAGACAAGTTTGGGAACCATTGGCATCAGTATTACTTTATACAAACAGAAGCAAATGGGTATGTGTGCATGTATGTATTACTAGTTCTCTTCCCCTCCTCACACAAGTGTCAGTATACTCGCTACACTGCTCTGCATTCCACTGCTTCTTTCAGTTAACAGTATACCATGGAGATCTTTCATCCTTCTAGTTAGAAAGCTTGTTTGATTTTTATAGCTGCCTAGTATTCCCCTGTGTGGGTATAAGGTCTTATCCAAACAGATTTCCCAAAGAGAGTTTGTTGTTTGTTTGTTTGTTTGTTTGTTTGTTTGGGGATTGAACCCAGGGACAGTCTACCTCTGAGCTACACCCCCAGCCCTTTTTTAATTATTTTAAATTTTGAAACAGGGCCTCACTAAGTTGCTGAGGCTGGCCTGGAACCTGCAATCCTCCTGTCTTAGCCTCCCAAGTACTGGGATTACAGGTATACGCCACCATGCCAGTGCCAAGGGGAGTTTTAAATGGTAGGTTTACAGCAAGCAGGCACAAGTTCCAGGACGTCACACCTTTGTTTTTGACTGAAAAGGGTTCACTGTGGCATATCTGTGCGGTTTATGCTGGGTTTGGGGGTGAAAGGGCCCATTTGAGCTTGCTTATATTGACTCTTCCCTTTCTTGATCATGAGTCACTTTTTTTCCTTTTCATGTATCTTATAATTTTTTATTGTATGTTAGACATTCCATATGAAAGTATAGTAAAGATTGGAATATATTTTTCTCCAGAAAATGATAGGCTATTTCTTTCTTTTTCAAGCTACTAGAATGGGAGATGAATCAGGCTAGTCTATAGTTGATCTGTAGGTTTAGTTTCAGTTTTATCACTGACTTCAAATGTTTTGAAGTGTCTTTTTGTGTGTCTGTGTGGTACTGGAAATTGAGCAACCCAGGGGCATTCTACCTCTGAGCTACACCCCCAGCCCTATTTTTTATTCATTATTTTCAAACAGGGTCTCACTAAGTTGCGGAGGCCTCATTAAGTAGCTGAGGCTCGCTGTGAACCTGGATCCTCCAGTCTGAGCCTCCCAAGTACTGGGATTACAAGCGTGGGCCACCACGCCCAGCTAACCTAGGACTTTTTGAATGCCAGGCAAACACTCTACCACTAAACTACACCCCCAACCCCTCCTTCTAGCCTTTTTTTTATTGTGTATGTGGTACTAAGGATTGAACCCAGGGGTGTTCTGCCTCTGAGCTACACCCCCAGCCCTATTTCATTTTTATTTTTTGAAACAGGGTCTTGCTAGGTTGATGAGAGTCTCACTACTTGCTGAGGCTGTCCTTGAACCTGAGATCTTCCTGTCTCAGCCTCCCAAGTACTAGGATTACAGGTGTGTGCTATGATTCATTTTTTTCATACGGTGATTTTGTAGTTTTATTTGGCATGTTTAGGTTGTTAGGGAAAATGAAAGGATCTATTTCAACTTCCTATGAACAAACTAAAAGCAGAACTCATAAAGTGTGTCCTTTTGTAATATTTTTCAGATTGATATATTTTGGTGGTTATGGTTGTAGGAGACACAATGAACTTCAGGACTGTTTTGATGTTCACGATGCATCTTGGGTAAGAAAGCAATTACTGCTTACATTTGCCTGTAATTTATCATAGCCTGTCTTAGAAATAATGAACCTAATTTTCTCATTTTAGAAGCTAACAGTTTGCCATAATTGACACTATGAAAAAACATATTCTTGCTTTTAGATTTGGATCCAATTGGAGGAAATTCGTTCATCTAGTGGTAATAGCCTTCATGGTTTCTTGCATAATAATTTCCTTCTTACATCATTAATTAATTATTTATTTTTTAAATGTGCTTTTATTGGTGTATTGGAGTCTCACATCACAATGAATATCTATTTGATGTTAACATACATGCACACAGCTCTTAGTGTCCCCCCCCCGCCTTTCCCCACCCATATGAAGTACCAAGAATGATGTTGGTTTATTCTCACATGTACATATTGCTCATGATAGTAATTACACTGATTCACTTCTTTCTTGCCCTTCCCCTTCCCTTGTAACACTTCCCTTGCCCCACTGAGGGTTCTCCGTTATCAACCGGAGTCCCTTGTGTGTCCCCACTACTCCCTAGGTTGCACATATTAATGAAAACATATGTCTCTTCTTTTTTTGTGATTGACTGATCTCGCTTACCATAATGTTCTCCAAATCCTTCCATTTTCTTGCAAATGATGTTATTTTGTTCTTTATTGCTGAGTAGAATTCCATTGTGTGTATTTCCCACAATTTTGTAATCTACTTATCTGTTGATGGACACCTAGGTTGGTTCCATAATTTGGCCACTGTGAATTGTGCTACTATGAACATGGGTATGCATATATTACTGTTGTTTTCTAGTTTCAATCCCTTTGGTATGATACCCAGTAGTGGTATAGCCAGATCATATGGTGGATCCATTCCCAGTTTTCTAAGGAATCTCCACACTGATCTCCATAGTGGTTGAACTAGTTTGCAATCCCACCAACAGCGTAGAAGAGTCCCAATTTCCCCACATCCTCACCAACATTTGTTGTTGTTTGACTTCTTAATGATTGCCATTCTAACTGAGGTTAGATGAAATCTTAGAGTAGTTTTGATTTGCATCTCCCTGATTGCTAATGATGTTGAACATTTTTTCATGTATCTATTGGCCATTTGTATCTCTTCTTTTGTGAACTGTCTATTCATTTCAGTTGCCCAATTTTTGATTGGATTATTTGTTTTCTTAGTGTAAAGTCTTTTAAGTTCTTTGTATATTCTAGATATTAGACCTCTGTCAGAGGGATAGCTTGCAAAGACCTTTTCCCATTCTGTAGGCTTTCTCTTTAGGCTCTTGATGGTTTCCTTTGATGAGCAGAAGCTT
>PVJS01034692.1:0-21433 GCA_004027185.1 Glis glis
GAGAGAGAGAGCGCTGAGGCTGGCCGCGAACCCGGATCCTCCAGTCTCCGCCTCCCAAAGTACTGGGATTACAAGCGTGCACCACCACGCCCGGCCCATTTCTCTTTTTTTCTACTTGCAGGGCCTATGAACTCCCTTGCATGTAGATCTTTGCATCTTTTATTGTACCCTTAGACTAAAATTTTTGGGTGCAGATTTGCTGGGCAAAGGCTACCCATTTTTAAATGCTTCTAGTGCACTCTCCCTAAATCTGTGTCCAGGAAGAGTGTGTCAGGTGATGTCATGGCAGAGTCGTGCAGATACTGCCCAAGGCTTCATGTTGGTGAAGGATCAAGGTCTTGGGGAGGTGGCACTGAACCCGAGGTGGGTCTTCTGTTCTTTGAATGTGTCTAAAAACGGTACATGAGTAGGCAGGGTATGTCTCCACCCTGTTCTTAACACTCTGTTGCTTAACGGGGATGCACCTACTGCTTATGGAACTGGCAAATGTTGTTGTTGTTTTACTTTTTTTTGCAGTACCTGGGATTGAACGCAGGGGCGCTCTACCTCCACGCTATACCCCCGGCCCTATTTTTTATACTTCATTTTGAAACCGGGTCTCACAAAGTTGCGGAGGGCCTCACTAAGTAGAGAGAGAGAGATTGAGAGAGACAGGGAGAGAGAGAGAGAGCTGAGGCTGGCCGTGAACCCGGATCCTCCGGTCTCCGCCTCCCAAAGTACTGGGATTACAAGCGTGCGCCACCACGCCCGGCTCTACTTTATTCTTTTATGTGTGAGAGTAGAGAATTTATTGTAAGCCAAGGAAAAGTAGAGGTGAAACACCTTACCGGGCTGGAGTGAATGCTGAGAGCCAGCAGGGCCTTTGGCGCTATCCGAGCGCCAGCAATCGCCCTTCGCCAGTCCCCCATGCCCATGCAAATCAGAGAGCACAGCAGAGCCCCCACACAGGGGAGGGGACCCGAAAAGTGTTGCCCCTCATTGTTTTACTTTAAATAGTGTCTTCATGCATCCATGGTCAGGTTAACAGAATTAACAATAACGATCCCCAAAATAACTAACTCCCCTTTTTTTTTGAGTGCTGCCCTTGTGCTGAGTGCTTGTTATGTGCCCTCTCTCTGAATCCCCATCTTACGCAGGAGGCCGGAGGAGGCTGGGAAGGTTTACAGGGGCCAGGCTGAGCTGAGGGACGCTGGCCCGCCCAGTCCCTGGCCACGTGTAGGGGAGACGGTGAGGCGTGGAGGAAGTAATTTGTGCACACTGTTGGCCTAGGATTCCTGGGAGAGACCACTTGGTGGGGGGCCGGGCTTCAAAGCCACCAGAGTGTGTGATCCCGACTCCCCTTTCTTTCCCTCAGCTGCAGTAAGAGAAGGGACAGTTCTAAAAGGCCCCGTCACCCCGCTCTCTCCAAAGGGCCACTCTGAGCCTGAGTCCTGCGCAGAGTCCGGAGCTGCTGGTGTTTGCCGGGCGTCTTTCTTCTCCAGCATGGTGTGTTTTTCTCTCTGTGTCCAGAGGAGCCCCCCACAGAAGGTTGTTTCTCAGTTTCCTTTTTATTTGGGGTGACCCCTCTCGCTCCCGTGTTTAAAGCTGGGCCTGTGCTCGCTGCTAACATTTCTGATAATAGCTGCTGCAGAGTTGGCCTGAAAAGCTGCAGAGAGCTCTCCTTTCATCTCATAGCCTGCGCTGTCCCTGCCAGGGTGGCTGCTGTGCATTGTGCCACAGCCGCCGGGCTGGGGGAAGCTGGAGGCCCCTGGCCTGCTTCTCAAATCCATGCTGGGAGCTGGCCCTACACCCTAGGCGAGGGCAGTGGCTATTTATCTGCATTTGATGCGGCAGAGCTTCCTTCCCTGGTTTATTGTGTTTGGCTCCAAATTGGTCCTTTTGCTTTTGTCTTGCTCTAATGGTTTGATTTAAAATGTTCCCCAGAGCCAGGTGTGGTAGTGCACGCTTGTAATCCTAGTACTTGGGAGGCCGAGACGGGAGGATCGCAGGTTCACAGCGAGCCTCAGCTACTTAGTGAGGCCCTCCGCAACTTAGTGAGACCCTGTTTCACAATAAAGAATAAAATGTTCCCCAAGCCAGATGCGGTGCTGCATGCCTGTAATCCTAGTACTTGGGAGACTGAGACAGGAGGATCACAGGTTTAAGGGCAGCCTCGGCAACTTAGCAAGATCCTCAGCAACTTAGACTCTGTTTCAAAACAAAAATAAAAAGGGAGTTTAGCTCATAGGTAGAACACTGCTGTATTAAACCCCTAATACCATAAAAAGCCCCCCAAATCTCATATGTTAAGCAACATGGCCGGGTTTGGAGGCAGAGCATGGCAGGAGGAGGTGGGTCCTTGGGGATGTGGCCTTGGAGACTGTCTGTCACTGGCCCCCTTGCCCCTTCCTCTCTTTGCTCCCAGCCACCATGAACTCAGGGCGTTTTCCTCCTCTGCCATGCCCTAAAGCCCTGCCACCTGCCCTGTGGTTCCTGCCTGGGAGCCGACCGATGGAGGCCTGACCTTTGACACCTCTGAAATCCCAAAACCCAGATAAATCTTTCTTCCTCTAAGTTGTGCTTGTCAGGTATTTTGGTCTTGGTGACATAGAAGCTGACCAAAGCACTTGCCTACCGTTCTATCCCTCACAGTAGCAGAGGACAGCTTTCAGGTCACGTGGTGTCAGGCTGCTCAGTACCTTGTGGCACTTTGTAGACCCCCAGCATTAGCACAGGTGCTCACGGTGGCTCCCAGCCCCTGTCCCCCCTGTGTCCCCTTGTTCACTCCACTTGCCTGTTGCCCTGACCCTTCCTGGCCCAGGCCTGCTTCAAAACCCTCCTGCTTGCTGTTCTCTCAGCCGGGAATCCACGTGATGTGTCCTCTTCAGGTGTAGGTTCTGTGGTGGCTGTTCATCAGCCAGATTGCCCCTAGTGGCCCTGTTGAATACCTCTACACCTCTGACTGCAGGTAGAAATGGCTGTGGGTGACCACAGGCATGAACTGCCCCTCGGGTATCTTGGAATGCACACTTCTCTGCTGTCTCTGATAGCAGGAACTTTTCTGTTTTTATAGAGACTGCATTTCAGTCCCATGACTTGTGGTGATTCACCTCCAGACCGGGGTCTTTGCTTGGATTACATTAGATGTTAATTGGATGCACGTTAGAGGCACCCCAAGACGTCTTGAAATAGTTTGACTCCCTAAATTGCAATAGTGTTGGAAGATCCTCCACAGTTCAAGTCATGAGCCTATCAGACTGTGAAGCCTGTTTGTAGTTTTTTTTTTTCCTTTTGAGATATTAGGGATTGAACCTAGGGGCATTCTACCATTGAGCTACACCCCCAGCCCTTTTTTGTTTTTTTTGGGGGGGAAGTACTGGGGATTGAACCCAGGGGCATTCTACCTCCAAGCTGTACCCCCAGCCCTATTTTTTATTCTTTGTTTTGAAACAGGGTCTCACTAAGTTGCGGAGGGCCTAAATAGCTGAGGCTGGCCACGAACCTTTGATCCTTTGGTCTCAACCTCCCAAGTACTGGGATTATAAGCGTGCGCCACCACGCCTGGCCCCCTCAGCCTTTTTAAGTTTTTTATTTTGAGACAGGATCTCACTAAGTTGCCCAGGCTGGCCTCCAATTTACGATCCTCCTGCCTCAACCTCCGGAGTAGCTGGGATTATAGGCTATTTGTAGAATTGAAGTCTGTCATGACTGGTGAGTTGTGGTGAGATGTGTATATTAAATAAATCCCTAAGTTTATCTTGGTTTTATGGGAAATATTTGGGCCTCCCAGGCCAACAGAAGGTCAACACTCCTTGGTCCAGGGGCCTAGGTTCCAGGTAGAATCCGGCCATGTCTTTGTGAATCAGCTATGCTGTTGACTGTGCTGTGCTCGGAGCAGCTGTTGCACAATGGGGCAGATTCCCTTCCCAGGTGGAGTTGCGGGTACATTCAACGCCCTCTTCTCTCTCAGTGTTTTAATTGCAATTCTTCCTTTCCCACTTCTGCATGTGTTCACAGATTGTTTACTGTGTCTGAAGCAGTGCAGTTGGTGCCGGGGTATTGTGAGCATCCCTGTCTTCTAGGAGCTTATAGTTTGCTGGAGAAGGTAGATATGCACGCTGATAATTATATCAGAAGCCTTAATATGTGCCAGAGTCAGTAAAGTAGGTGAAAGCCCTGAGCAGGGTGATTGCTTTTGGGTGGGAATTACATTTCGCGTTGTGGAACACACAGCTCTTGGAGTGGATCCTGCAGGGCCAGCTAGAAATTTAGCAATAGTTAGGGGGCATGGAGTGGGGATGGCATGCGGGGAAATGGTACGTGGAGAAGGCTTAGGGTACGATAGAAGAAAAGCTGTCCAATGGGGCTGGAGTGTAGGATTTGGGAGGATTTGGGGGAGGGGAAAAAAATCCAGTGGGGGCCATATCAAAGGGAACACCAAGGAGCTTGAACTTTACTAGCAGAATGTGAAGACCCCTGGAAAGTCTTCCACTAATGAAAGACTTAGGGAAGAAAGACCTCTCCCATCTTGTCTTTAGGAGCTTGTGGCCATAGAGAAGGTTAGAGAGCAGCTTGCCCGAGAGACAAACACAGAAGAGAAAGGCGGAAGAGACAACATGGAGAAGACCAAAAATGAACTAGAGGCCCATTTTCTCCCCAAACCACTCAGGTTCAGAAGTCCAAATAGAATGGACTCCTGGGCCCTTGAAGAGGTAGCAATGTGAGGAAAAGGGAGAGGCTGAGAATGTTAAAACCAGAAGAGGCAATAGCAGCCCTGTCATTGTACTGTGTGATGGAGGGGGAGAGGGAAATCTTGCTGACTTTTTTTTTTGTGGTACCAGGGATTGAACCCAGGGGCATTCTACCTCTGAGCTACACCCCCAGCCCTGTTTTTTATTCTTTATTTTGAAACAGGGTCTCCCTAAGTTGAAGAGGGCCTCACTAAGTAGCTGAAGCTGGCCGCGAACCCGGATCCTCCAGTCTCAGCCTCCCAAGTCCTGGGATTACAAGCGTGCGCCACCACGCCCAGCTTCTTGGTGACTTTTTACTATGTGATGGAGGAGAAGAGGGAGATGTTGGTGATTGAGTAGAGCAACCGGGGAAAAGCAAATGTTGTATTGAGGGACTTCAGTTCTCAGCATCAGTAATTGGTCACCCGGTCCCTGGTTCCTAGGTCCAGGTCCAACTGCCCAGACCCCTGTCTCGCAGAGGCCACTATTGTTCTGATTGATGTCATTTCCTGACACAGTTCCTAGATTAGAAATGGGAGGGAAAAGAGGGACACGCACCCTCTTATGTGTAAGTTGTTACACACGAGTTCCCTGCGCTTTTTTTTTTTTTTTTTTTTTGGTGGTACTGGGGATTGAGCCCAGGGTCATTCTACCTCCGAGCTCCACCCCCAGCCCTATTTTTATTCTTCATTTTGAAACAAGGTCTCACTAAATTGCGGAGGGCCTCACTAAGTAACTGAGGCTGGCTGCGAACCTGCGACCCACCTGTCTCAGCCTCCCAAGAACTGAGATTACAAGCTTGCACCACCACACCTGGCATGCCCTGCACTTTGAAAGAATATTTTCATTAGCCTTGATTTCCCCAAATGACTTGTTAACTAACTCAGTGGGTTTGCTTAGGGGATTAGCTATTTTCCTTTCTAGAAGGAACACATGCTTCATTGGCAGCCATGGATACTATTATTATCGCTGTTGTCGAGTACATAATCAATAATAACCTTATAGCTTCCAATTATCTTTACTAAGAATTCCTGGCTCTGTGGAGCTGAAGGACGAGGCCCTTTCCATCTGAGGAGCTTCTGTTTGTTCTCTGTGGAGTGCTCATTTTGCAGGGGCTTTAGTTTCAAAGGTGGAAGGAAGGAGACCCTCGTTGTTGGAAGAGTCATAGGTCTTTCTTTCATGTGTATACCCTTTCTAGTGGCTTCTTGCCCACCTGGGCCATCTGACCACCTGCCCACATGGGACTTTCTGAGGGGCCGTTTCTAGAAGCATTCCTCAGAGCGTTTGTTCGCTTTCTCCTCCTCCCGTGGGCGGCCCACGTCCGCCTGTGCGTTCTGGGACTCTCTTAGTGTGGTTGATGTATTTGTTTGGACATGACCTTTCCCGGTTCCTCTTCCCTGGGTTTTTTTGCTTGCTGAGGAAATGATCCTCAGATCCTCCATCTGCACTGGTGGCAGGAGAAGAGAGATTTTCTCTTTTCTGTGGTCCAGGTCCAACCGCCCAGACACCTGTCTCGCAGAGGCCGCTATTCTGGTTGGTGTCATTTCCTGACACAGAGATATTTTATACTCTGGTTCTGGAAGTCATCATGTTGGACGTGAGACAGGGAGGAGGCGGTGGAGGGTCCTCGGCTGACCTGAGATGCTTTTCTTGATGGATCACTGGCTACATAGGAAGGGCCACTTCTCCTCCTACATCTGCAGCTCGGCCCCTTGCATTGGCCCGGTTAGTAAGCTTTTCCCGTTTGTGGTTGATTCATTCTGAGAGCTTTGCATATCCCTGGGGATTCTTCACTGTTCGGTTTGTGAAGAAAAAGGACAGCTTCTCTTTTAAGTTGGATGGTAAACATCTGCAGAAGACGTGTCTCCATGTGCTGAACGTCTAGGATTATCTCATGGACGCTTGATGACTCCCCTGGTCGTTCAGGAGTATGTTGCATGTCCCGGTGTTACAAAGAAAATGAGTTCCGGCCACGTTGAGCATGTCAACGTTTTTGCCCTGCAGCTCTGGAATTTTCTGTCTTGTGCTTGCAGAGTGGCAAGATCCTCAGGCCCCTGCGGGTTTTTCTCTGGGTAGATCCATGACGGGGGATGAAATGCAGAGCTGAGGAACCAGACCCTAACTCTTCTCTTAGGGCTTTGCCATGTGCCCAGCGTCCTGTTTTCAGTCACCGTGAACTCGGAAGAATGCTCCCTGAGCACCGCTTCCATCCACCAGCGCCGCTCTGCGCGTTCCCAGATGTTGAACTGCGCAGGTGACGTAACCCCAGATGGTGTTTCAGGGGAATCCGGCTGAGTCACACTCAGGGTTGTAGGAGTGACTGAGTCTCCACCTCACTTCCAGGCAGGGTCCCTGGGGAAGGAGGTGGCGCCTGGGTTGTCTGTTTACTTGTTCTTTGCCTGGGCTTCCCCAGCCCCGGAATCCCAAACCTCATCAGGTAGGAGTGACCATGTGATGGGGGCCTGGTCAGAACCAGACAGATTTCATCTACTTTTTTTTTTTTTGCGGTACCTGGGATTGAACCCAGGGGCGTTCTACCTCTGTGCTACACCCCCGGTCCTATTTTTTATACTTTATTTTGAAACCGGGTCTCACGAAGTTGCGGAGGGCCTCACTAAGTAGAGAGAGAGAGACAGAGACAGAGACAGAGACAGAGACAGAGACAGACAGAGACAGAGAGAGAGCTGAGGCTGGCTGCGAACCCGAATCCTCCGGTGTCCGCCTCCCAAAGTACTGGGATTACAAGCCTGCGCTACCACGCCCGACTTCATCCACTTTTTTGATAAAGCAGGATGATAATAATAAAGAATTTTTTTTGGTGGTATTGTGGATTAAACCCAGGGGCATTCTATTTCTGAGCTATACCCCCAGCCCTATTTATTATTATTATTATTATTATTATTATTATTATATTTATTTGCAGTACTGGGGATTGAAACTAGGGGCATTCTACCTCTGAGCTACACCCCCAGCCATATTTTTATTTATTTATTTATTTATTTATTTATTTATTTATTTATTGCGGTACCGGGGATTGAACCCAGGGGCGTTCTACCTCCGCGCTACACCCCCGGCCCAATTTTTTTTACTTTATTTTGAAACCGGGTCTCACGAGGTTGCAGAGGGCCTCACTAAGTAGAGAGAGAGAGAGACAGGGAGAGAGAGAGAGAGAGAGAGAGAGAGAGCGAGCTGAGGCTGGCCGTGAACCCGGATCCTCCGGTCTCCGCCTCCCAAAGTACTGGGATTACAAGCGTGCGCCACCACGCCCGGCTCTTATTCTTTATTTTGAAACAAGGTCTCACTAAGTTGTAGAGGGTCTCATTAAGTAGCTGAGGCTGGCCGCGAACTCGCATCCTCCTGTTTCAGCCTCCCAAGTACTGGGATTACAAGCGTGCGCCACCACGCCCGGCTTTATTTATTATTTTGAAATAGGGCCTCACTAAGTTGCTGAGGCTGGCTTCAAACCTGTGATCCTCCTGTCTCAGCCTCCCAAGTACTGGGATTCCAGGCACGCACTACCGTGCCTGGCATGATAATGAATTTTATATTAACCTCTTCTCAGGGGCAAGAATGGGGTACACTGAGATGTGTGGACGGAAGGCAGGGACAAAGGTGTCTACAATTTAGTGTATGCGAGGAGACCCTCCCACCCACAAACAGAAGCGTCGGAGAAAGGAAGATTATTGTATTGATTTTCATCTTGTTTCTTTTCTTTTTTTGTGTGTGTGGTACTGGGGATGGAACCCAGGGGCATTCTACCTCTGAGCTACACCTCCAGTCCTATTTTTTATTCTTTATTTTGAAACAAGATCTGCCTAAGTTGCAGAGGGCCTCACTAAGTAGGTGAGGCTGGTCACGAACCTGCGATCCTCCTGTCTCAGCCTCCCAAGTACTGGGATTACAAGCGTGCACCACCATGCCTGGCTCATCTTGCTTCTTTTTTTTTTTTTGTGGTACCAGGGATTGAACCCAGGGGCATTCTACCTCCGAGCTACACCCCCGGCCCTATTTTTTTATCCTTTATTTTGAAACCACGTCTCACGAAGTTGCGTAGGGCCTCACTAAGTAGCTGAGGCTGGCCACCAACCGGGATCTTCCAGTCTCCGCCTCCCAAGTACTGGGATTACAAGTGTGCACCACCATGCCCAGCTCATCTTGCTTCTTGAAAAGAGCAGATGAAACACATTCTAGTGCTCTCCCGTTGGTCCCTTATTACGTACAAAGAATCGGCCCTCTCTATCCTCCAACCACGGATCCAAGCCAACAGACCCAACCAGCCGTGTGTGAAAAGTTTTGAAAAGGAAATAAATTGCTTCTGTTCTGAATATATACAGACTTTTCCCCTTGTTATTATTTTCTAAACAATATAGTATAATAGCTATTTACATGGCATTTACATTGTATTAGGTAGTATACATAATCTAGGGATGATTTAATGTATACATGAGGATGTGCATTGGTCATATGCAAATGTATCATTTATTTATTTATTTATTGCAGAACTGGGGATTGAACCCAGGGGCATTCTACCTCTGAGCTACACCCCCAGCCCTGTTTTTTATTCTTTATTTTGAAACAGGGTCTCCCTAAGTTGAAGAGGGCCTCACTAAGTAGCTGAAGCTGGCCGCGAACCCGGATCCTCCAGTTTCAGCCTCCCAAGTCCTGGGATTACAAGCATGCGCCACCACGCCCAACTTCTTGGTGACTTTTTACTATGTGATGGAGGAGAAGAGGGAGATGTTGGTGATTGAGTAGAGCAACCGGGGAAAAGCAAATGTTGTATTGAGGGACTTCAGTTCTTAGCATCAGTAATTGGTCACCCGGTCCCTGGTTCCTAGGTCCAGGTCCAACTGCCCAGACCCCTGTCTCGCAGAGGCCACTATTGTTCTGATTGATGTCATTTCCTGACACAGTTCCTAGATTAGAAATGGGAGGGAAAAGAGGGACACACACCCTCTTATGTGTAAGTTGTTACACACGAGTGCCCTGCGCTTTTTTTTTTTTTTGTGGTACTGGGGATTGAGCCCAGGGTCATTCTACCTCCGAGCTACTCCCCCAGCCAGGCCTGGCTTTTTTTATTATTTTAAACTCAGCCCACAGCCCCTCCTTGTTACTGTCCTCTTGGCCTCTCACGTTGGGGGGGTGCTAATTCCCTTTGAGGACATTTGGAGTGATGAGGTGGGGGTTAGGTTGGGAGTCACTGTGGCCATGTGAGGGGGAGGGGAGAGAGGTTCTAAACGGTCCCCGTGGTCCCCATCTGCAGGACACTGTGGTCCTGCATGACGGGAGCACACGCCCTCTGAGAACCACGTCTCATTGTTTCTGATTTTTATTTTTTTTTTGGCGGTACTGGGGATTGAACCCAGGGGCCTTATTCTACATCCGAGCTACACCCCCAGCCCTATTTTTTATTCTTGATTTTGAAACAGGGTCTCACTAAGTTGCAGAGGGCCTCACTAAGTAGCTGAGGTTGGCCGCGAACCTGGATCCTCCAGTCTCAGCCTCCCAAGTACTGGGATTATAAGCGTGCGCCACCACGCCTGTCTCTTGTTTCTGATTTTATCCATAACTTAAAGTGTTTCAGGGGATCTTTCTCGAACTTCCCAGTGATGGCGTGGCCCTTAATGCCTGATGATCCAGTTACTCTCAGACTCTTGTGGACCTCATTTTAGTGGCTATCAGACACGGGAAACCATCCAGTAATTTATGTGCCTGCTACTGATGTGGAGAATCCACTGTGACTGTGCTCCTCTGTCTCTTTCCTGCTGCCCTCTTTCTTTCTCTCTAACACACACAGCCTCGGATGTGCTCTTTCTCTCCTACGCCCTCCGTGCTGCCCTCCCTCCGTCCATCCTGACGGCTCCGCTTCAGTGGATTCCCAGGACAGGATGCTCCTGCCTTTCCCTGGCTGTCTTGTGTAGTGCTGGACAAAACCTGGATCTCTTTTTCTCTTTCATAGGAATCACCAGCCTTTATAAATCTTGCTTAAAAGAAAACACACACACACACACACACACACACACGCACACATGTCTCCCTAACCCTTCACCCCCTCACTTGGCGCCATTGCTTCTGGACCAGGTTTATAGCTTTTGGCCAAAGGCAGCCAGCTGGGACTCCTCCCCAAAGAGGGTGGCCCTGGGGAGGGGAGAGGAGTTTCCTGCAGCCCAGGGAAGGTAGCAAGGCCCCTGGATGAGAGATGGGCAGGGTTTTGTCTGTGGGATGGAGGGAAGGAGCCAGCAGAAGTCCCAGGGGAAGGGGACTCATGGTGTGATGTCCCAGTGGGGCTCAGGCAGGGATGGGGGCGGCCCATGGGTGGAGCAGAGTGGAGGACCAAGGTGTCTGCATCCAGGTGGCATGAAGTCAGGGTGCAAAGTCACATGGACCATGCAACATAAACCTAGAGCCATGTGGGGAGCAGTAGGGGCAAACCGAGACAACTCCATGTTGAAACTTCCAGAAAGACCCAAGAAAGGGGAAAGTTGCTGCCCTTTGGTGGTGGTGGTGGTGGGGTGGGGTGATATTCTTGGGTGAGGGAGCAGTGTTTGAGAGATGTCCCTAGGACCCACAATGCTGGCGGAGCCTAAGAGACATTCGAGTGGTCCGGGGGTAGTGCTTCCACAGCAAGGTACTGTGGGCTCCAAATCTAGGATGCGTCAGAACCATCTGGAAGCTTTCTTAAACCATGGATCCCCCTCCCCGGTCTCTGATTTATGAGGTCTTGGGTCAGGCCCCCAAATGTGCATTTCTAACAAGTTCCCAGGTGATCCTGGTGCTGGCTGTTACAGGGACCAAATGTTTTCTATTGCTATAACTCAATACCACAGAGTGGGTAATTTATAAAGAATAAAAAAGAATAAAGGTTTATTGAGCGCACGGTTGGGAGGCTGGGAAGTCCAAGAGTGTGGTGCTGGCGTCTGGTGAGGGCCTTCTTGCTGTATCTAATATGGCGGAGGGCATCACATGGTGAGACTGAGCCAGTTTGGTAGTCGAATCTCTCTTCCTCTGTAAAGCCACTAATGTCATCATGGGGGGGCTCTGCCCTGGTGACCGCTTCTAATGCTAATTATTTTCCAAAGGTCTTACTTCTTTTTTTTTTTTTTATGGTACTGGGGATTGAACGCAGGGGAGTTCTACCTCTGATCCATACCTCCGGCCCTATTTTATTTTTCAGTTTGAAACAGGGTCTCACTAGGTTGCCGAGAGTCTCCATACGTTTTCGAGACTGTCCTTGAACCTGCGATCCTCCTATCCTCCCGTCTCAGCCTCCCAAGTACTAGGATTACAAGCATGCGCCACCACGCCCGGCAAGGTTTTACTTGTAAATACAGTGAACAAATGAATTGGGGGATTGAGTTCCCAGCACATCCTAGTGCCATCTGTGGAGACTCGCCGGCCTAGGTGGAAGAGGAATGCAGTGAGACCCATTAGTGTCCTCAGAGTGGAACTAACATGGTAAAGAAGGTGGAAAATGGAGCCGATGGTCTGTGAAGAACAGGAGTGGGCTCCCCATCAGATCGATCCCGGTGTCAGAGCTCTCTAGGTTCGAGGAAGGGTTAAGCTAGTTTGGCCAAAATACTGTTGAGCAATACCATGATAGAAGAAACTTTCATTAAAATCTAATTCCTCCACATTTTGGGAATTTATTCACTATAAACAGGAAGAGTATTTCAAAACTGAGTTTTGGCTCTGTAATTTTGAATCCTGTTAGCTGACTCAGTGAAGAGAGTCCCTGGTTTGAACTTTGACTTATAAAAGAGGGTAATTCAGGGACCCGCGTGGCTCCCTTCTTTTGCCATCTAGGTTGGTCCTCTCCGTATCAAGATGACAGTCGGATGACAGTGTTCTACATTTTCATTTGGCACACTCTCAAATCTTCTCTTTTTCTTTCCGCTTGTAGCTGATGTTTGACATAAGTTTTTTTTTTTTGCGGTACCAGGGATTGAACCCAGGGGCGTTCTACCTCTGAGTTAAACCCCCAGCCCTATTTTTTATCCTTTATTTTGAAACCGGGTCTCATGAAGTTGTGGAGGGCCTCACTAAGTAGCTGAGGCTGGCCGCGAACCTGGATCCTCCGGTCTCCTCCTCCCAAGTACTGGGATTACAAGCGTGCGCCACCATGCCCAGCCTTGACATAAGATTTTGGCTAAAAATGTAAAAATAACTAAAATATAAACAAAAGAATGCTAGCAGACACATCTTAAACTTTCTATGTGCTTTAAGAATATCCTGAATGAACTGATGTCTTTGCCCTAATTTATGACTTGGTTTCTTTTTTTTTTTTTTTGCGGTACCGGGGATTGAATGCAGGGGCGTTCTACCTCCAAGCTACACCCCCAGCCCTATTTTTTATACTTTATTTTGAAACCGGGTCTCACGAAGTTGCGGAGGGCCTCACTAAGTAGCCCAAGGCTGGCCACGAACCCAGATCCTCCGTTCTCAGCCTCCCAAGTACTGGGATTACAAGTGTGTGCCACCACACCCGGCTATGACTTGCTTTCTGTATGGAAGACACACAGCAGAACTTCCAGGAGCCTGTACAGATGGAAATGTGCAAATTTCACAGCGCTTTTAATTATTTCTGTGTTCGCAGTAGGCAGGCCAGTCAATCATTGATTTCTTAAGTCTTTATATGGATTAACTTAAGAGCAAGTGACCTTTTTGAAAAGGAGAGTATTGAAAGGAGAGTATTTGAAAAGGAGAGTATTTGATCTAGAAATTGGGGTCTGCTCCCGATGGTCCCAGCCATTGACTTTGTTTTGGCTTTATTCCGGGGACCCACCTAGTCCTACCCCGGCACCAGAGGTAGCAGTAGTCCCCGGGATGGAAGGTTAAGATTCAGAGTCCTTCAGAGCTATGTTTATTACAAGTTGTTGGGAACTTGGCCAAAGCTCTCAGACTTCTTCTCTGTGTTTGGGTCTCACCATCTGTGAACCCCCTTGATGGTGTATAAATTAATAACATGCTCTGTAAGCCCAGGGCGAGAGACTTCGGGGGGTGCCAAGAAAAATCATAATAAATAATATTAAACAACTCCAGAGATTTTAGCAGTTTACAAATTTGGCTTCACACACTTCGAGGTTTGGAATTGGCTTGAAAATCATGCACCAGGCCTCTTTTGTGTGGTTGGGAACAGTTCAGAAAACACAAAGATCCCAGCTTTTCAGAGATGTTTCACATGAACCCCATCTATATGGGATGGCGCTCTCCCTCCGCCCAAGAGCTCTTCATTTCCGGGAACCCCTCTCTTCCTCGCAGGGGTGTGGGTGGTGGGTGACTATGAAAGTATCCTGGGGAAGGAGGAGAAGAGGAAAGAATAGTGGCCAGGAATTTGTTATTAGAGTGGCTGGTGTTTTAACAGAATTATCTGCAGAACTCGTCGGACTACTCCAGCTTTGTGTGAGACTGTACTTACTGTATTTGGACATTTGTTGGTTTTTGAGGTGAAAGGTGAATTGAGGGAGGGGCAGGGTGATGCATGCCACGGACATTTTACACATCTGCTTTGTTAGGGTTTTGTCCAGATCTTTAGATTAGTTAATCCTTGGGCTTCACCATCCATGACTCATAAATTCTACCTACAACACTCAGGTAAAAAGCTCCTTTGGCCAGAGACACTAGCATAGTCTCATCCTTCTCTGTCCCTATACTTTGTAGTGTGTGGATTGTTCCAGAATAATGCCTGCATCTTTTATCTTCGATTCACAGACTTTATAACCCAGTGCTCAATAAAAGTTTATTGCATTATTAATAATGACAAATCTACTGCATTAATAACAATAAACACTTTAAGGGTGCTTGCTGTTACTGGGTGGGGGATTTTAAGGTTATTCCGCACAGCCTCAGCCCTTGCTTAGCTGCTTGGAAAACATTCAAACAGAAAGCACAGATGGGGAATGCAGGAGGTTTATTTAGGAAAATGAAGGTACCATGTGAGAAAGGCCATGGAGAGAGGGGAAAGGTCGCACTCCAGGGGAAACCTCTGGAATGGGCCTTTCCCAGAAATGGAAAGGCGGTCTGGGGCAGTGGGAGTCCACTCCAGAGACAGGGTCTGGAACGATCCGCTTCCAGGTATGGAAAGCAGCGTGGAGTGCTTCACGCATTACGTATTGCATTTCGGGTGATTGACTGCCCTGTGTGTGTGGCACCTTAGTGACCCTGCGTTGTTTCTCCACCCTCTTCCCACAGGGGAGGGGGCCAAGATGAGCAGGGCTCTGCAGGTAAACCTCCAGTCTGTCCAGGCTGGTCCCATCTGCTAAGGTCCAGCTGGCTATCTGACATTGCTATATGGCGGGCAATATTCAGAACCTTTACAGGTATTTAATCCTTCTGAGAATCCCATGAGAAGGATCCCATGCCTAGTAACTCCATCTTCCAGATGGAAACTGTGCCACAGAAAATTTAAGTCACTTGCCACAGAAAATATAAATAACTTGCCCAAGGTGATTCAGGTAATAAATGGTGGGATATGTAGCAGGTAGATGCTAGAGGGATTTGATCCCTTTAGCACTGAATTCTTTATTTTGGACCATTGCCCTGTAGATCCAACACGAAAGTTCTCGAAAGTTTAGTAAATTATAGAAATGCCTGGATTTTGTCTCAGAAACCTGCTCGAGAGTGACAATATCAGAGTCGATAAAATTTTCTTGGAAGATGTTAACTCCTAAGTCATGGAACTCAACAGGTGTCACCAGACACTTGAGATGGGATAGGGAGTGGGGAATGAATTATGTAAAGAGCTGCGAAGGTGGTGGTTCCTGAGGGGCGTGTGTGTGTGTGTGTGTGTGTGTGTGTGTGTGTGTCTTTGAGAAGAATTTAGGGTGACGGCCATGTCTTTGGGTATGTCTTGTGTTTTGAATTGCACAGGAGCCCCGTTATTTAGGCATCTGTAGCAAACACAGTGGAGGACCGTTTCGTGGGTGGGAGATTCTGCCGACTTTGCTTTGTCGATCTTGGTGCTAGGTTGAAATGTCTCCCATTCCTGTTGTGTGTATTGGGGGGGAGCGGGCCACAGAAGGGGTTCCGTGGCAGAACAAAGTTCCAAGAGGAACTGAGCCACGTTGGGGTCAGGCTGAGGACGTTGACTTTCTTGGACTCCTTGAAGAGAATGTGAACTCTGGAAATGCCCCTGCGCGGGCTGCCCTCCCAGGACGGGAGTAATGTGATCACCCAGTCCTCCTGTCTTCAAGTTTGGAGGTGCGATGTCAGAGTATTAGAATCTTAAAGAAAAAGGGAACTGCTGGCCATTGGCCGGCCAAACCACAAATACCATGAGTGTTACTTCATTTGTAACCTTTTTATGTTGAAACAAGTATAGACTTACAAGAAGTTCAAAAATAATCCGGAGAGTTGTTGAGTACTGCTCACCCAGCTTCACCCAGTGGTGGCATCTCATTTAAAGATGGTGTTTTATCAAGATCAGGCACTGATATTGGTACAACACAATTAACAAAGCTACAGAGCCTGCTGGAATTTCACCAGTTTTTGCATGCATTTTTTTTTAAGTAGGACTTTGTGTAAAATTTGAGCTGTGTTTTTTTGACGGGCAGGAGCACCTCTGACAAAAGCTGCAATAAATATTTTATAGACAGATGGTTTTTAGCCAAGCGCTGTTCGCCTAAGTGTTTTTAACACAGCCGACCGTTGAGTGGAACGTGAAGACCGGCAGCTGAGATCCGGGACAGAAACCAGGCCGTGTGGTTATTTTCATGTATGGTCCTGAACTCCTCCTGGACATTATCTTCATTTTTTGGTTGCCTTTTCAGAAGGAGGATATTTTCTGGAGATAAAGGATAATTCAAGGTCATTGTGTCATATTAAGCGCTCTTGGAATGATAAGCAGATGTTTTCCCTGGAATAGGCAGGGATTTTTGATTAATCAGATAAAAGGTAGGGATGATGGGACTCAGAGATCATGGATGCAATTTCACGATAACTGCGAGTGTGCATTTACTTTAAAATCTGACAGCCCCGTCTGCGTTGGGGCTAAGTGTCGCCTGCCTGGCTTGCATGATTAATGGTTCCTGCTTTGGCGATCCCATCTCACTCTGCGGAGGCTCCCAATTAGCCTCTGTCACTCCCTGCCCTGGATTTGAGCTCTTCGTAGGAGTGCCTGTCTTCTTGGCTAGAGTAGGAATTCTTTGAGGGCAGGGACTGTCTAATCCATTTTTTTGACTTTTCCTTTCTCCCAGTATTAGGCAGGATGTTTTGCACAGCAGGGACCTCTCTATCCCTCTTTATCCCTCTGCCACCAGCCACTTCCAGACTCCTCCTTGTTCTGCCTTCCATTCTCTATATAGTTAACCAGGCGTCTGTTTATATTTTATGTGTATTTGAGACAAATAAGACTTAAAATTCATGACGGATGATTTTGTTTTTTTTTTTTTTTTGGTATTGGGGATGGAACCCAGAGACATTCTACCTCCAAGCTACACCCCCAGTCCTATTTTATTTTTATTTTTTTGGGGTACTGGGGATTGAACCCAGGGGTATTCTACCTCTGAGCTACATCCCTAGCCCTATTTATTTTATTTATTTTTATTTATTTTTGTGGTAATGGGGATTGAACCCAGGGGCATTCTACCTCTGAGCTACACCCCCAGCCCTATTTTTTATTCTTTATTTTGAAACAGGGTCTCACTAAGTTGTGGAGGGCCTCACTAAGTAGCTGTGGCTGGCCACGAACCCAGATCCTCTGGTCTCAGCCTCCCAAGTACTGGGATTACAAGTGTGCACCACCATGCCCGGCTTATTTTATTTTATTGATATTTTTTTTTTAAATTTTGAAAGAGGGTCTCAATAGGTTGATGAGAGTCTCACTACTTGCTGAGGCTGCCCTTGAACCTGCAATCCTCCTGTCTCAGCCTCCCAAGTACTAGGATTCCAGGTGTGTGCCACCACGCCTGGCTTTATTTTTATTTTGAAAAAAGGTCTCACTAAATTGCTGAGGCTGGCCAGGAACCTGCGATCCCCCTGTCTCAGCCTCCCAAGTATTGGGATTATAAGCGTGTGCCATCACACCTGACTGATTATTTTGTAATGTTGAACTGTCACCCGCCAGTCTGGCCTTGTTCTACAGTTCTGTCACTGTGAACATTAAAACAGGCTGGGAGCTTGGTAGATTTTCTTCTTTAAAAAAAGCAGCGTGAAGTTTTTATTTGCTTATTTTTCCCTGTAATCTAGGATTTTTTAAAAAATGAAAGTGTATTATCTTTTATACTTAATTGTTTACACTTGGGATAATTATTTAAATTCTTCAGACTCATGGCTGCCTTTGGGCATTCGGCTTTTTAAGGATGCCGGAAATGGTCTGTGACTGTCTTTTCAGAATTGCTGTGGAATCTTGCAGTTTGGTTTTTTTTTAGATTTACAGGGTGATATTTTTTGTTTGTTTTGTTTTTGTTTTTTTTTCAAATACTTTTATTGGTGTGTTGTAATTACACATCATAGTGAGGTTCAAAGTGATACATTCATAGAAGCACAATTCACAGTACCCAAATCACTGAACCGACTTGGGTGTCTGTCAACAGCTGAATGGATAATGTGACACATGCATAACAAGGGACTTCTACTCAGTCACGAAGAAGAACAATATGATGTCATTTGCCAGAAAATGGATGGAACTAGAGAATATTATGCTAAGTGGATCGACCAGTCTCAGAAAGTCAAGGGTTGCCTGTTTTCTCTGGTATGTGGGAAGCTAGGGAGAAACAGGAAAGAAAAAGGACTTCAGATAAATCAGGATGATACATTTTTCAGCATCTTTTCTTTTTTTTTTTGCGGTAGTGGAGATGGAACCCAGGGGCATTGTACCTCCGAGCTACACCCCCAACCCTATTTTTTATTCTTTATTTTGAAACAGGGTCTCACTAAGTTGCAGAGGGCCTCACTAAGTAGCTGAGCCTGGCCTCGAACCCGGATCCTCCAGTCTCAGCCTCCCAAGTACTGGGTTACAAGCATGCGCTACCATGCCTGGCAGCATCTTTTCTAATAGAGGAGAAACAGAGAGGGGAAGTCCTCTGTCTTTGGAATCTTTTTTTTTGGGGGGGTACTGGGGATTGAGCCCAGGGGCATTCTACCTCCCAGTTGTACCCCCGGCCCTATTTTATTTTTATTTTGAAACAGGGTCTTGTTAGGTTGGTAAGACTCACTACTTGCTGAGGCTGTCCTTGAACCTGCGATCTTCCTGGGATTACAGCTGTGCACCACCACGCCCGACTGGGAACCATTTGGTTTATAATGCAATGGAAAGAAGGAGTCTTGAATGAGCTCCCATAACAGTGGCATTACTGCTGGGACATGAAGAAATGCCAGGAATGGTCAAGGATGTGCAGCCACTCTGGAACAGGAGCAGGAATGTCAGGAAGGGCCTCCATCCCCCATTTCTCCGGGCCCCCGATGTCTGCAGTTTTTGCTTTTCTTGCCATTCCTTGCCCCTGCCTGCTCTCTTGCTTGACCTCTTGCTTCGTAGATTCTCAGACTTTCTCCTCTCCAGATGGCTTTGACTAAGAGCAGGGCATGTAGTCCAGTACTACGCGACCTTTCTTTCAGATAACCCTCCTTGTCACCTAGTGTCTGGAGTCCAGTCTGTTTGGCCAATGCTGAGTCACGTATCCACCGGGTGCTGCGGGGAGGAAGGGGTACTTGGAGCCTGGGCGGTCTCAGACTAGCCGAGGCAGGCCCTCAGGAGGAGGGTCATGGGAGCAGCGGTTGGCATGGCTACCCCATCCCGATCAAGAACAATTCACCCTTGTTTCTATTTGGCTCTAGGTTGCCTTACAAAGGTAGGGCCTGCTCCTTTTTGGCCATGTTCTGGCGTTTCGTCCTCCAGCTTCTCCCAGTTGCAATGTTGGTTCTAGGCAGTAGAATAAGGGAGAAGTGTCAGCCTGCTGTAGTCTGTCTGTAGGCAGTGAAGACTTGGTTACTCACACCTACCAGGGGCACACGTTATTGGATTCATGTTATCACCAATGACTACTTAATTCAGAAACTGCTTTAATTCATGCCTTTGAATTAAATGAATGCAATTTATCCTGTCATATGTTCCTGTTTACTTTTTGAGTTTTGAACTGTGACTTAAAAATACATATTCATTGTGCAGAGGTTCCAGTGGTGTTTTTTTTTTTTATGGTACTGGGATACAACTCGGAGGCATTTGACCTCTGACTATACCCCCCAGCCCTATTTTTTGTTTTTAATTTTGAAACAGGATCTTGCTAAATTGTTGAGGGCCTCGCTAAGTTGCTGAGGCTGGCCTTGAACCTGCGATCTTCCTGTCTCAGCCTCCCAAATACTGGGATTACAGGCATGCACCACCACGCCCACTTGAGATTTCAGTTTTATAGTCAAGAACTTCTGTTGTGTCTTGAAGTTCCTAGATGACAGAAGTTCAGTGACAAACTGGTAAAGAAGAGGCAGACAAGAACTAAAGGCCTCCTCTCCCCTCTACCAGCTCTACCATCTTGGTGCCTAAGTTCTTTGAACTTCAGTTTTCTTTTCTTTTCCTTTCTTTTCTCCTTCCTTCCTTCCTACCTACCTACCTACCTACCTACCTATTGGGGTTTGAACCCAAGGGCATTCTACCTCCAAGCTATACCCCCAGCCCTATTTTTTTTTTATTATTCTTTATTTTATCTATCTATCTATCTATCTATCTATTTATTTATTCATTTATTGCGGTACTGGGGATAGAACCCAGGGCTATTCCATCTCTGAGCTGCACCCCCAGCCCTATTTTTTTATTCTTTATTTTGAAACAGGGTCTCACTAAGTTGCGGAGGGCCTCACTAACTAGCTGAGGTTGGCTGCGAACCCAGATCCTCCGGTCTCAGCCTCCCAAGTACTGGTGTTACAAGTGTGTACCACCATGCCTGGCTTTTATTCTTTATTTTGCAACAGGGTCTCACTAAGTTGCAGAGGGCCTCACTAAGTAGCTGAGGCTGGCCACGAACCTGCGATCCTCCTGTCTCAGCCTCTCAAGTACTGAGATTACAAGTGTGCGCCACCACAACCGGCAAACTTCAGCTTATTTTCTGTGAGATGGGGTAACACTATTATTTATCTCATGATTTTACTCAGAGGATTCAATGAACTAGTATATTTAAGCGCTTTCGCTTTCATAGCCTGCATTCCAACGTATGCTGCCACCCTCTCATTTATAAATCAGAATGTGGTGTCCTAACATTTATTTCCTTCCTTCCAGTTCTGTGAAAATGTAGCCTCATGTTTGGTAGATAGGATCATGTAGCAGACAGGTGGGCTTGTCTTACAAAAATTAGCAATTTAGCAAGATAGTGTATAGCACGTATACACTATCAAGAGCCATTCGAAATCAATAAAAATGTTCACGTTCTTTGAAAATGGTCTGTTTTCCAAGGCAAATGTGAAGCGAGCTTTATTTGCATTAAGGGAATAAGTAAAACTTGAGAGAGACATTTATGAGCTGATATCTTGGCTTTGATGACTCCAGGAAAGACGGTCCCTATTTGTGCAGGAGGTCACTCATTTTGCTTTTATGAACTTAAAGTCAAAAATCTTAATGGGTTTTAATAACCCTAAATGTCATATTGAATTTCGACGTGGACAGTTTCAGGTAACACCTCTTTGTAACCGCAAAGGTTTACTCATCTCTTGGGCTATAACATGGAACTCAAGACACAAAATCTTCCATTTTTTAAAAAACTTGCACATTTTGCCACCTTTGCTCTGAGAAATAGAAATCCTTT